>JASDQU010752776.1:50115-62713 GCA_032191745.1 Picea mariana | reverse complement strand
GTATCTATATTTATCGTAATTTATATGAGTTAATAGCCGCATTGTCGACAACTTCTACAACCTATTTACAAATTCCACGGTCATAGTTTTGTAAAGATATCAATGAGTATAATACTCCTAGATTCATTTCCATATTTCTTTAAATGTCTACACAGGTTAAAATTTCACCACAAACTGTGAATACCTAAAACGCATGTGTTGTCATGATAGTTGGAAAATTCCAAGATTGCACTTGGAAATTTTCATGGTTAAATTATCATTTTATGCAGGATTAACTCTACCCTTGTCATGAATGGTTTTCAGTGGCTCTGTAACATAGTTTACCATACAGATTCAATTCTATTTACTACTACAAATAATATACATTATTTATAACCCATGCATTTATACTTTGATTTTGTTACTACAATGGATCAAACATACAATAGAAATATAGACATATTCTTTAACAGAGTAGATGGTTCTTGCAACAAAGAACACGCATAAATTCATATAGGTACGGTCTGTAGTCGAATCAAACTACTTATACCATAGATAATTTATAGTAATTCGGTAAATTCTATCTAACACATATGACAGTAAGATAAGCATCTAGAATAGAAAATGTATACAATACTTCCAATGACATGAATGTGATAAGGGAAAGTAGAGAAGCATATCTAAATTGATTTGATGGAAAAACAAAAGTAACAACCACGTTCCCCCCAACCGTAGAACAGGGAAGCGAAATCACTTGCCCAGTTCACCCCTCAGCCTAACCATGAATCCATGAGGGAAAACCTGGAATCTCCTCTTCAACAATGTCTTCCTCTATCGGTAGTCTTCTCCTTGGCTCACACTCATAATTTAGTGCTCATAACAGCAAGAAATCAATAGTTCTTTTCCCAAACATACTAGGCAACGTCTTGCCTCCTCACATATGTTATTTATCCCCACAAAATCCTTGCCTAGGTCTTTTTCCCTCCCTTGGGAATTTTTGCAGCCTTCTAAATCCCTTCTTTTCAGGGGATGGCAATGGCCAAATCCCTGATTTTCCACATGTAACAATCAACCCTGAGGTAGTTCCAACATGTTCCCCACTCATGGAGTCATGGTTAGCTCATTTCAACATGGTTGTTCCATTTGTCCTCCTGCAATAATTATAAAATGTTATGTTTACATACAAGTGTCATAGTCCAATAGCTAGTTGGGTCAAATCGGATCTCTGCCCAACAGTCATAATAATTTAATTACAATTTACCAAATTCGAATTTCAGAATTAACATAAATGGAAAAAAAATTACAAATTCGAATTTACCAAAAATGAAATAATTTTCCTAACAATTTTCAAATTCAAAAAATAATTTATTTTTGGGGATGTCACATCCTTTCCCCCTTCAATGAAACATTGTCATTAGTGTTCGTTCCTTCCTTGGAACAAGATTGGATGAGAGTTATGCAACTCTCCCTCCAACTCCCATGTGGCCTCCTCAAGACTGAAGTGCTTCCATTGCACCTTTACCTAAGCGACAACTCTGTTCCGAAGTGTTATTTCTCTCCAGTCTAGAATGCGTAGGGGTTCTGCCTGGAACTCACCTTCTCATTCCATCCACACCAAGTTCCAATTGATCATGTGAGTAGGATCATGAACATAAATTTTCAACAAAGAAACATGAAATACATTATGAATTTTTAAATTGTCTGGAAGTGCAGGTTGGTATGCCACAGGTTCAATTCAAGCTAGTATCTCAAAGGGCCCACAAACCCTGGGTGCCAACTTGGAACAGTTCCAGAGTTCTAGTGAACTTTCTCGGGCTTTGAATTTTAAGTAAACATGATCGCCCACTTGAAACTCCAAGTGTCTTCTTTTCTGGTCTGCATAACTTTTATGTCTTTCCTGTGCTTCTTTCAAGTTCTATTGTACTTTTCTTACCATATTTTCCATTTCTTGGAGCATCTTTGGTCCAACCATAAGTTTGTCAATCGGGTTTTCCAAGATAATTAGAGTCGTACAGTTTCTTCCATAAAGTACCTTGAAGGGGCTCAACTTAGCCGAAGTTTGGTACCCATTGTTATATGCAAATTCTACCAGGTGAAGGTAATCTTCCCACTTACTTGGTTTTGTTCTTACATACATGCATATAATATCTTCCACGATTTGGTTCATTTTTTCAATTTGTCCATCCATTTGCGGATGATAACTCGCACTGAAATTCAAATTAGTGTTTAGCCCTGCAAACAATTCTTTCCAAAAAGAAGATGTAAATTTTACGTCTCTATCCGAAATCACCATTTTAGGAATATCATGCAGTCCAAAAATTTATTTCATAAATATTTCAGCGATATTTATGGCTATAAAAAGTAGAATTTACAGGAATAAAGTGTTCAGACTTACTGATTTTATTAATTACAACCATAATAGAGTCATTCCGTTTATGAGTTTTAGGAAAACCTGTAATAAAGTCTACTCATATGGTATCCCATTTCCACTCTGGCACTGGTAGTGGTTGTAGTAGGCCAGCTAGATGCTGGTGTTCAGCCTTAACCTGCTGACAGTCTCGACACCCAGACAAGTACTTTGTTGTTTCGGCCTTCATGTTAGGCCAGAAAAATAGTTTTCTATGTGTTGTTATCATTTTCTGGTATCCTGGATGACCAGAATATGGTTTCTTATGCACTTCATCCAAGACTGGAATCTTTAATTCTGCTGAGTCTGGTATGTAAAGTCTATTTTTAAATCATAATAGTCCATTTTTGTCGATACTCAAATCTGGTCTATCTGAGTTTGCAGTATTGTTTTGTAATTTTGCCATTATTTTACTGTAATTTTCGTCGTTAACACCTAATGTCCTTATTCTCTATTCCAGTCACTTTTTGCTCTACTGAGATTTATTTCAAATAACTCATGGACTCTTCTGCTTAGGGAATCTTCTATCTTATTCTCCTTACCCTTGATATGTCTCACCTCGAAGTTGAATTCGCTCAAGAAGGCTAGCCATCTTGATTTCCTTGCATTAATATTTGGCTGACTAAACAAATATTTCACTCTGCTATTATCTGTTAGTAATACAAATTTTGTACCCATAATGTAGTGTCGCCACATTTTTAAGGCATGTATTATTGCTGCCAATTCTAAGACATGAGTGGCATAGTTTTTCTCATGTTCTTTTAATTTCCGAGACTCATATCAAATCAAGTGTCCTTCCTAAGTTAGGACACCACCTAGTCCTTCTTTCCTCACATCAACACAGATGATAAAGTCTTTATCTGGGTCTACTACCTTCAATATGGGTGCAGTTGTCAATAATTCCTTCAGCTTGTTAAGACTATCTTGACACTTCTGTGACCAATTAAACTTGTTCCCTTTCTTTTGTAATGACATGATAGGGTAGGCTATTTTGGAAAACCCCTCTATAAATCTGTGATAGTTTCTGATGATTACCATGAATGACCGGATATCCGCTACATCCTTAGGTACCGACCATTCCATGATGGCTTTTATTTTCTTAGGTTCGAATGTGATGCCTTCTGCTAAAATTACATGTCCTAGGTATTGTACTTTCTTTTGATAAAAATCACACTTATCAAATTTCGCGTACAGTTTGTGCTTCCTCAAAGTTTGCAGAACTATTCTTAAGTTTTCTTCATGTTATTCCTCCATTTTAGAATAGACCAAAATATGGTCGATAAATACTAGTACGAATTTTTCTAAATACTAACTGAAAATATTGTTCATCAGGCACGTAAACATGGTTGGTGCGTTAGTGAGTCTGAAAGGTATGACTACAAATTCGTAGTGTCCATATCTTGTCTGAAAGGCTGTTTTGTTTATTTCCTCCAATTTTATCCTGACTTGATGATAATCGGATCATAAATCTAGCTTTGAAAAGATCTTGGCCCCACCTACTTGATCGAACAGATCATTTATGCTAGGTAAGGAGTATTTGCTCTTAATTGTCATTTTGTTCAATTTCCTGTAATCGATACATAGTCTTAGTGTACGGTCTTTCATTTTCACAAAGAGGACTGGTGCTCCCCACGCTGAAACACTCGGTCAGATATACTCTTTGTCCAATAATTTATGCAGTTGTATTTTTAATTCTGTCAATTCTGGTAGACTCATTCAATAAGGTGATTTCAAGATGGGGACTGAATGAGGTAGTAGGTCTATGGAGAAGTCTATTTCCCTTCTAGGAGGTAATTCTAGTATTTCATCAACAAATACATCTCTAAATTCATGTAGGACAATGAATTATTCTAGGTTGGGATTATCTTCTTTTTCTAACAGATTCGTTATTTGAATGGCATAAACTTGACAACCCTTCCTCATGCATTTCTTGAATTGCATTGTCGTGACTTATCTAACAGATACAGGTTTTGGTATACCTTGGGTTGTTTTAGTAGTGTCAAAATTGTCTTTATAATTGAGTGTCTTTGTATAACAATCTAGAACTACTTTGTTCTTTTTCAACAAATCTATTATGATAATCATATCGTAAGATCCTAGTAGGAGAATATTCATATTTTTTTGTTTGTTTTTACCATCTAAACTAAATTCAAAATTAGAAATAAAGTCAACCACTTTCCTTTTAGTTCATGTTGCTAACTATACCAACCATGATTTTCTGTGTTTCATCCTCTTAATTTTATTTGACTCTACTACTCCAAGAGTGATATAACTTAACGTACATCCAGGATCAAATAAAACAAAAATTCAAGTGTTATTGGTTTTACGTTTAATTTCCACCATAGAGGACTTGTGGTTGTCTTGAAGACTGTCTATGGCTGCATTGATTCAATGCAACATTCTTCCCACATCACCCACCAGCGAGGCTTCCTGCAAATTATGAACAACCGTTATGTTTGCTGAATTTAAACATGGACAATTCCTCCTCAGATGAGGTTCTCCACATTCCCAACATTTTAACGGTTCCCGGGTGCTGTCCCCAAACTTCTTTGTTCCCAAGTTCACCGGTTTACTGCCTCCTTGTGTGCTTGGATGGTTTGAGTGAAAATAGTTTCTAGAAAAGTTTTTTTGTTGCATTTCGATAAGGAGTTCGTTGGTATCCCTTCTTTTGTTGGTTCATTCGGTCTTGTTTCTTATCCTTCCAAGATTCGGGGAACTCTGTTCGTTGTTTGTACTGGTCATAGCACATTCGTTCTTTCCTGAATACTTCACTCATGGACTTGGGGTTTTCAAACTCAATTTTGTCCCTATAGGACTGTGGTAAACAAGTCAGGAACCATTGGATATTTACCTTGCCCTCCTGGATATAAGGTACAAACCTTAGTAGTTCCAGGAACATGTTTATAAGATACTCCATTGTCATTTGACCAAGTCGTAACTCATAAAAGTCTTTGGTTTTCCTCTCATAGTAGCTTTCAGATAAGTACTGTTTCTTGAAATATTTCTTAAATTCAGACCACTCGAACTATTTCTCTTTTAAGCCCTTGGCCAATTTCAAATCTTGCCACCAGATGTTGCTTTTCCCTTCAGATTGTAAATGGCCATTCTGACCTTCATGTTGCTTGAATAGTTATATATCTGGAAATATTTTTTGATGTCTAATAACCATGCCTCAACTTCCTCTCCTGTTCTAGATTCTGCATCAATAGTGGTTGGCTTAATTTTCTTAAATTCTCCCTCAAGGTGGTCTACTTGTTTTCTCTTTTTGTCTGTTTTTGTATTGTCCTCGGCTAAAGGTGTACCTTCAGAAGAACTGTCTCCTTTTTCTTCTTCAGGTCCAGAGTTCTTGGAAACCCTCTTTCTAGCTTGTTCATCATTATTATCGTATTTTGGGATTTTCTTTATCAATGTACTGCACAACAGGACTTCATTTATTTCCTCTTGTTCTTGCTGAGATTTCTTCAGTTTTTCATTATCAACTTTGAAAACTTGTAGTTCGACGATGAGATTCCTCATTGTTTCAAGAACTTCAGTAGGTGAGCTTCCGTCACTATTCTGTGTCTGATTTTCAGGGAGTCTTTGTTCAGGATTCCCATCGATTTGATTTCCACGTCATCCTATGCTGCCATGTTTAACACAAAATATAAAGGTTTTTTGTTTGTAACAATAAAGGTTTATTAGTTTTCCATAAAAAAAATTATATGTGTAAGTAAATCGGATGGCCCTGTTAAAGGTCCAAGTGTTGTAACCTTGGCTTTGATACCATATGTAATGTACCTAAAAAACTGTCAAATAAAAAAAAATTGTTCATACTTCAAAATTGTTCATACCTAAAAGTAGGCCTTTCTATTTCTTGTTCAAACTCTGAAAGTTTTCTAGAGTCTTGGTTGTCGTTGACTAACATTACTATCCAACTTAAAATTTCAAATCAACGTTATAAGATGTGCATACTCCGCATTCTAATATTCACTTATAGTCATGCAGTTATATTTACTTTCATATCTATATACACATATACCCATACAATAGGCTTAGTACCACAAACGATTTTGGGACTTCTGGCCCTAAGCCTTATGCATAAATTTGATTCACACAAAATCGATCAAGAGGACTTAGTAATAAGGATAAAAGTAAAGGGGTTGGATTATACACCTCTGCAAAGTTTTTTAATAAAATATTATTAGACCCCTTTTAAAAGCATTTAGATAAGGGTGGTGGTTAGGTAATGCCTCTTGGGTAAACTCAGTGTAACGATTATTCTATAGCCCTTTCCCATGCTAGAAACTTGCTCGACTCCACCTATCCAATATGTAACATCAGCTGAACATTGTAGTAACTGAGTTCATAATGATTAGGTTTAAATGTGTCCATGAGTTGCAAAGGCACATATTTAATCCATAGCCCATTAAATTCCAAAGAAGGTATAGGTTTGATGAGAATTAAATCCTGGATAGGCCATTAATGGGGCAGGTTGTATGTGAATGTTGAGGCCATCACCTGACCTGTTCTCCACTATGGATGTGCCAAGTCTACTTCATCACATGGCCTTTTGTACCAACATCATTCATTCTACGAGGAAAGGGTTCTTTAGGTTATAGCAATTTTTCTTCTGTCGTGGGGAGGTTCTCCGAAAACCTAACTCTACGACTTCGTTTCTGGGCAAAGGGAAGACAACTATGAGGAATTCCTTTGATGGAGGTGGAATCCCTATCTAACCACCTGGTAAGTTTCACATTATCGTTGCATCAATAGTCATGGATTAGTTCCCAAGTTCTATTTTCTCTTGTAATTACCACGTCGTAAAGTTTCTACTAACTGTGATTAGTTATTCTCTCATTGCCAAATCTCAAGCACAGGACTCTAGAAATTCCTCGCTACTGATACATAGTTTCATTACCATATTCTTAACTATTCAGGAAATTCTAAAAGGTCTTGATACCTCATTCCTTTGTTTTCTTGATTCTTCATAAGTAGTTTTCCTTTAGGGCAAGTCGTTCCTACTCTACTTAATTGTTTTGTATCATCATTTGGTATTGATTTTTTTTGTGGGACTTTCTTGGATTCCATTCTAGAAATTATATTTATTAGGGTGAGAATTACACTGAAATTGCAATATATCCTTGTCTATGTTAAATGAATTTTTGTTTTGTATGCTCTGATAACATTACCTATCATGGTTGGTTATTCTCTGTGTGGTGTTTGAATAATTGTTTTCCCCAACCTAGCTCTGTTCATATTCCTCTAATATTTCTTTCGATTGTACACCATCCTCACCAATAACCCATAACTTCAAAGAGAAAACAGAATAAACCTTTCATAATTTTATTCTAAAGATCTTGAATTAGTGATACCTCTCAGGATCGGACGTCTTATATCATGTAATTGGTAAACATTTCCGGACTCTGTATTGACTTACCGCGGTCTTTCATTATGTGTGAATTACTCCATGTTAAATTAATCCCTTTTTTTTAAAACCGATTTCGTATTTAATTTTAGGCATTTTCATATTAACTTTGTATCAATTTTATCTCCTTTTGAAGATTTTGTCTAGTATATTTTCTATGTCTCATCTATTCCTCAGTACAACTATATTATATTCATCCACTATTTAAAGTTTCCATAATTAGTGTTGGAACTACTATACATTTACAAAAATCATATTTTTTTGTATAACACTTTTCTTGAATTCGATGTTGTAACTAACTATGGGGTCGTGTTTGATGCGATGTTACCCATCAGATTGATCATGTTCTCTCCTCCCCTTTTTGGTTTATTGACAGACCACTACTAGGATTTGGAGCACACCCATGGCAAATCCAAGATAACTAAAGGTTTTGTCCATTGATAACTTCAATGTCTTACAAGGATTATCTAATTTCAAGTTTGTTTTGAGCTTTGTCTATTACTAAAATTTAAATTCTTTGATATGTTATAGGTTTATGTGGATGATGCGCTGGACCAAAATCAAATTATGCTCAGAAAGGTATTCTGGTTTCCAGTAAGAGAATTTATTAAAGGATTTGGAGGAATGTTGGTCATCACACTAGCGTCTTTTGTTTAAGACTATTTGATTTGAATCTTTAGATGTACAAATCTTTGAATTTTTGGCTAAAGAACTGTTTTAATTCCCGTCCTATCATTGGATGGCTGCAATCTACTTTAATAGTCTATGTACCATGGATTTCTTGAAATATTCGAATTAGACAGCCATAATGCGATTTACAGGGAAGGCAGGACTATACATTGATTTGTTTCGGACATTTAATATTGAAATCTTTATTCATAATTTTTTGGTGTCGGACATTGAAATTCTCTTATTTAGAGTAGATTACACCTTAATTTGTACGCACATACCCCCATATATATATATATTTGTATGCGTAAGTATGTATCTATATTTATCATAATTTATATGAGTTAATAGCCGCATTGTCGACAACGTCTATAGCCTATTTATACATTCCATGGTCAAAGTTCTGTAAAGATATCAATGATTATAATACTCCTAGGTTCATTTTCAGATTTCTTTAAATGTCTACATAGGTTGAAATTTCTCCACAGACTATGAATACCTAAAATGCATGTACTATCATGACAGATGGAAAATTCCAAGATTGCACTTAGAAATTTTCATGGTTAAATTATCATTTTATGCAGGATTAACTCTACCCTTGTCACGACTGGTTTTCAGTGGCTCTGTAACATATTTTACCGTACAGATTCAATTCTATTTATTACTACAGATAATATATATTATTTATAACCCATACTTTTATACATTGATTTTGTTACTGCAATGTATCACACATACAGTAGCAAAATAGAGATATTCTTTAATAGAGTAGATGGTTCTTACAATAGAGAACACACATAAATTCATATAGGTACAGTCTTTAGTCGAATCAAACTACTTCTACCATAGATAATTTATAGTAATTCGGTAAATTCTATCTAACACATATGACAGTAAGATAACAATCTAGAATAGAAAATGTATACAACAGTTCCAATGACACGAATGCGATAAGGGAAAGTAGAGAAGCATATCTGAACTGATTCACTAGAAACACAAAAGGAATAACCACGTTCTTCCCAACTGTAGAACAAGGAAGCCAAATCACTTTCCCGTTTCACCCCTCAGCCTGACCATGAATCCATTAGGGCAAACTTGGAATCTCCTCTTCAACAATGTCTTCCTCTATTGGTAGTCTTCTCCTTGCCTCAGACTCATAATTTAGTTCTCATATCAGAAATAAATTATTATTTTTTTTCCCCAACATACGAGGTAGCGTCCTGCCTCCTCACATATGCTATTTATCCCCACAAAATCCTTTCCTAGTTATTTTTCCCTCCCTAGGGAATTTTCACAACTTTCTAAATCCCTAATTTTTAGGGGCTACCAATGGCCAAATCCCTGATTTTCCACATGTAAAAATCCTCCCTGAGGTAGTTCCAACATGTTCCCCACTCATGGAGTCATGGTAAGTTGATTTCAACATGGTTGTTACATTTGTCCTCCTGCAATAATTATAAAATATTCAGTTTACATACAAGTGTCATAGTCCAATAGCTAGTTGGGTCAAATCAGATCTGTGCCCAACAATCATAATAATTTGATTACAATTTACCAAATTCGAATTTCGAAATTTCCATAAATGGAAAAAAAATTCCAAATTCGAATTTTGAAATTGCCATAAATGGAAAAAAAAATTCTAAATTTGAATTTACGAAAAACAAATTATTTTTCCTAACAATTTTCGAATTCAAAAAATAATTTATTTTTGGGTAGGTCATAAGAGAGTTAAGCTATAAAATTTATCAGTTACTAGAAGAAAAGTTATGGATGGTTTCTTAACTGTCTTTGTCTAGCTTCCCAATGTTCCTGGATGCTTATATCTCGTTCAATTGCTACCCATGAACATTTTAATTCAACCTGGGTGTTTGTTGTCTATAATATAGTGTTAAATAAGCTCAAAGTGATGCTATTATGATCTGAAAGGTCGAGTTCTATATTGGGTTGTCTTGTAACAGGTACAATCTTGAGGGATAAAGGTTAAAAAAAAATCTATTACTTTGTTGTTAAGGTTTGTTATTTCTGTTTTGGATTGCAAGAGGAAAGTTCCCAAACCTAAATTAATAACATAACATTTTCAAAGGTCGTTTCCTATTCATGAGTCAAATTTGAAAATCATGAAAGTGATGGGAGGAAAACATAAAGATGTTTAAACAAGGTGAGGCATCAATCATGGAGGAATCTGGCTTTGCAACAGAAGAAGAAGTAAGACCATAGATCTCTAATGAAGCACAAAAAGATAGTAATATAAATAATCTACAGGTCTTGAACCTGCTGATAGCAAGCACAGAGGAAAGACTGTAAATAATTAAATAATCAACTGATTCCTAACCGCAATATATGTTGTACTAATTTGCAGTTAAACATTCATCAAAGATATATAAGGGAAGATTCTAAAAATGAAAGTAAAGAGAAACACATAACTTAGGGTTGACAAAATTTGGAATCTTTGCTTTGTATTCTCATTAATCAATGCAAAAACTTATCTAGTACAATCGACCACAAAAAATCCTTTTCTCAGTCTTATGAAATTATATTTATACAAAGTCACCAATTCTTGATGGTTGGTGATTTCCTAACTCCTAGGGGATAATAGTTACAAAATTGCAAACTTGAACCGTTTTCATCGTTATCTTTTATTTTTCTATCATCTTGACAATATGAGCCTATAGTATGATACTTCATTTCTTCTTCAAAGTATCTCCTTCTTTTGGTCCGAGAAATTCAATACATGTTTCTAGAAAATGCACAAAAATTCTAGGAGGCTCTGGTATATCCTTTGCCTCGAACAGATAAAAATTTCTCTAAAGTTTTGGGAATCAGTCTTCAATCTCTTTGTTATCAAGCTTAACTGATTGCAATTTTAAATTTGGATTCACCAACCACCTATCTATTTGGGTAACATCAATCTCCTTTAATTGCGAAATTTGAACTTGAACATCATTCAATTTCTCTTTGAGTTTCAGTTGATGTCGTACAATATTGATCTGTCCTAGTAACCCAGGATAATCGTCTTCTCCAATACCTAATGATCCTTTGCCTAGTACATCAAAGGTCTCTTTGCAATCATCCTTGACTTCCTTGTCCTTTTTCTTGCTTTCGGCTATGTTGGCCTCCCATAGTTTAAGTATGATATCACCCCTGATCTGCTCTACAACAAACAACCTTGGATTTTCTGATACCTCTTCTTTTTACTGAATGTACAATTGTAACAACCCTATCTACTGGAATGACTCCTACGATGTACAACCGGTAAAAGCATCCTTAATTTTTTTTTTGTGGGTGTGTAAGAAGGTAATGATGTCATTATACTCGACAACGCAACACGACGATGAACAAGATGCAAGCAACTCACACAATAACAACATGACGACCTAACATAGAAGCACATCAATAACCTGGAAGCAATGTACGACATTCGACTGACAAGAATAAGAATGACTACCCGCCCGTCCTACCCTGCAATGGTTAGGACCTCCAGGACACATAAGCAACGCTCAACCCCAGGTTCCCATCGATTTTGACCATTTAAGGTCTCAAGGTTGGCGACTGTTCTAAGGAACAAGGAGGTGTCTACATCCCGCCTGACACAAGCATATCAATCCTACTAAGTTAATGACAATCATCCTAACAACCCGATGCACCCAAAATTTATTTACACAAGTAACTAGAACCCTTACAGTGAGCAACCAATCACATTAAACGTCTACAAAACCAAGTACAAAATTAATTAATAATAAACAACCACACCCTCAACGGGAAGCACAAGCTAAAAGAAAGGTCCTCGTCAACAACCCAACCATTAATCAAGGCTAAAAGGTCAATATCTATGATTCAAAAAGGCGTTAATAACAGATCAATTAACCAGTCTAAATCCCAACTAGTCAACAAGTTACCAACCGAACTTAACATGAATTTTGACTCAAATTTAGCGAGTCTGAGTTACCAATTAAGCGATATCTATAAAACCAACTAGCATCAATTACACATCCAATTTAGCAAGTCTAAATTACAGCTAGTCAACTTTTTGCGAGTCTATTTTAACCTTTAAAAGAAAACAAGTTAGTAAGTCTAAATCACAACTAGTCAACAATTGGCAATTCTAATTTTGACCTCAGAAGCAACCAAGCTAGCAAATC
>JASDQU010752776.1:10134-47556 GCA_032191745.1 Picea mariana | reverse complement strand
CTTTATTTCCCTCACCCACCTAGAGTTACTCCTAGAATCAATCATAGGTGTCCCCACATTCTCTTACAGGTTTTAATAACTTTCCCTTTTATTAAATTGCTAGTTCAGTTTAAATTAGAAAGCTCTGAAATGGTTGATTCTTTACTAAGTTTGAGTTTCCGCTTTTTTCCTTAAGTTCCCCTTTTTCCCTTTTTATGTTACCTCTTTTCCTAGTTTCCTAAAAAAAATTATTTTCCCTCTTTCCCCTTTTTAATTAAAACTCAAAAAGGAAGGTGTGGAATTTAACCCCTTTTCCCTTTTATCATTTAATTAGTATATTTTAAATTATTAAAAAGATAAAACAATTTATTCCCTTTTTACATTTTATATCAACATATTTTTTTCTTTTTATGAATAAATTAAATTTCTTACTCCCTTCATGTTACAAGATTTAACGAAGATCATAATTATTATTTAAGTTGTTATTATTATTATTATTTTAGAAGACAAAATTTTACCACTAGCGTAATTTAGACTTAGACCTTAAGTTTTGTACTGGGTGACATTTAATTAGGGAAATTGTTTTAAAAAAAAACTTAACATGTTATTTATCCTAAGGCCATCTGGGTTCATCCCTCTATCATCAACAATGCGACGTGCCCTTCAGGACGCACTAGGTGGTCCAAGGGTGCCACTCGCCTCATCTATTCCCTTGCACGACATGCCTTTAGGACGCACTACGTGCTCCAATGGTGCCACTTGCCTTAATATGTTTCCTTTGCGCGACGTGCCCTTCAGGACACACTACGTGCTCCAAGGGTGCCACTCGCCTCTTGACTGACTTGGTAGACATCAATAACCCCTGGAGTCAACACTTCGCCAGGTGAACTTGTGGGAGAGTAAGGGCCTCTAAGGAATAAGGCCCCCGCCTTATTGCATGCCCATTAGAAATATCATGAGTGACTGTCGCAGTCTACCCTCACGACATCATGGGTCCTCTTGAACTAGGTAAACATTAAACTACAATTAGAGCCACGACGAGAGTGCTAGTAGGTTGTGGTAGGGCTACTGTCCACACCTCTCCCTCAACATCTATGGTAGTCATCCATGACCCCTTTACTGCACATGTGAGTCTGGTCAGCAAGCTATCATCAGCCTACATCATCAACAAATCATGTCAGAAGATATCCATATCATATCATTTAATCAGATGCACTAACATCACAGTTAAACAATCAAACCCCAATGGTACACTCCCTGACTCGGTCCAGAGTCCAAGGGTTCCATCTATGCCTCTGCATCCTCGAGGTCCAGAATCCTACACACTTAGTAAAACCGAGTCAATAGCACCTGTCTATGTCCAAGTGGTAAAACAACATGTCATCAACCCATAACACCTCATAATTAAAATCAAAAGTTTTAATAGCATAATAATTTGGATCACTTACAAGAAAGTGTCCTCAAAGAATAAGTTTGCTCAGTGTGCCAGAGTAGGATGTTACATACACCCCATCTTGGTCTAAACTTCGTCTCGAATTTTCACAGAATATGCCAAAATAAAGTGTATCATAGTATCATATGTTTGTCATCAAACAAAAATGTGAACTATTGGCGCATATCATATGCATCCTCCCAAGTTGTCGAGTGCGGGCTATAATTGTCCCACTGGACCTTGACCTGATCTATCGTTTGACATCGTAGATGTCGAACGCGATGATCCAAGATGCAAACCGGCTCAGCCGTGAGCACTCTCTCATTTCAATAACATGTGTAGGATCACTAATGTAATGCCTCAAAATAGATACATGAAAAACGTCGTGCATACGCCTCAAAGAATCAGGCAAGGCTAGTCGATAGGCCACGGGCCCCTTTCTCTCAACAATCATGAAAGGGCCCACGAACCTAGGAGAGAGTTTATCTCCCTTCCCAAAATTGACCTAACTCTTATGCGGTTTAACCCACAAGAAGACTCGATCGTCGACCTCATAACTACGGTCGACACGGTGCGCATCGACATAACTCTTCTGTCGATCCTGTGCTTCTTTAATTCTTTGTCTTATTGTTTACATTTTATCTTCCATTTCTTGGATTTCTTCTGGTCCCACTAGGACCCTATCCTCAAGCCAATCCCAACTCAAAGGCATATGACACAGTCGCCCGTAAAGAAACTCGAAAGGCTCCATCTTAATGGTGCTCTGGTAACTGTTGTTGTAAGTGAATTCTACCAGTGGCAAGAATTCTTCCCAACGCTTTTGCTGGTCCATCACATACATGCACAACATGTCCTCCAAGGTTTGGTTCATTTGTTCGGTCTTCCCATCAGTCTCTGGGTGATACGCAGTACTAAATTTAAGTTGGTTTCCCAAGGCCTCTTGGAAACTCGTCCAAAATCGTCCAGTAAACACCGATCCTCGATCGGATATAATCCTCTTAGGCATGCCATGCATCCTCACAATATTATTGATGAAAATTCTAGCTATGTCACGTGCCTTATACATCGTATGCACAGGCATAAAGTGAGAACTCTTCATCACAGTGTCTACTACTATGAAAATCGAGTCATGTCTTCTTGCTGTCAGTGGCAATACAACAATAAAATCCATCAAAATAAACTCCCATTTCGATTTCGGAATAGTGTGTGGTTGTAGTAATCCAACTGGGTGTCTATGTTCATCCTTTACTAGCTGACATTCTAGACATCTGGCCACATAGTTGACTATGTTTTCCTTCATTCCCTTCCAGAAGAATAAGGGCTTAAGGTCTACCCTCATCTTCGTGACTCTCGGGTGAGCCATGTAAACTGCTCCATGAGCCTCGTTCAGGATCAACATCCTCAACTTGTCATTCGGTGGTACATAGATACAATTTTTAAACCCTAATAAACCATCACTATCAAATGAAAATCCTTCAAATCATGGTACCATCATTGTGTTTTTTCCAATAAAACCCTCAACCTCTTTGTACCACTCATCGTCATGCTGTAAAGTTAGAATCTTTTCACATAGATTCGTCTTAAGAGGCAACACCAAAAATATGTGCGGTCTCTGACTTAATGCGTCAGCCACTTGGTTCATTGTTCATTTTATGTAAGTAATCTCGAAGTCGTAATCACTAAGAAATTCTGACCAACGTCGTTGTCGCGCATTCAGGTCACTTTGCGTAAAGATGTGTTGTATTCCATAGTGGCCATATTTTAGTTCAAATTTTCATCCAAAAAGGTAGTGTCTCCAAACCTTCAAGGCATATATGATGGCTAACAACTCCAAATCATGCGTCGCGTAGTTATCCTCATGCCTTCTCGGTTTCTTCGAAATGTAAGTGATCACTCATTCATCTTGCATCAAGACTCCGCCTAAGCCTTCCTTGGATGCGTCAATGCATACCAAGAAGTTTGCGTCCATGTATGGGACCTTTAGTATTGGTGTTGTTGTCAACAACTCCTTGAGCCTCCAAAATGCTTCCGTGCATTTCTTGGTCCAAACAAACTTCTTGTTTTTCTTCTGCAATTCCGTGATTGGATTTTCTATCTTCGAAAATCCCTCGATGAATGGTTAGGACCTCCAGGACAAATAAGACATGATCAAGCCTAATTTCCCATCGATTTTGACCATTTAAGGTCTCAAGGCTGGTGACTGTTCTCAGGAACAAGGAGGTGTCTACATCCTGCTTCACACAAGCATAGCAAGCCTACTAAGTTAAGGACAATCATCCTAACAACCCAACACACCCAAAATTTATTTACACAAGTAACTAGAACCCTTACAGTGAGCAACCAATTACATTAAACGTCTACAAAAACAAGTACAACATTAATTAATAATAAACAACCACACCCTCAATGGGAAACGCAAGCTAAAAAAAAGGTCCTCATCAACAACCCAACCATTAATCAAGGCTAAAAGGTCAATATCTATGATTCAAAAAGGCGTTAATAATAGATCAATTAACCAGTCTAAATCCCAACTAGTCAACAAGTTACCAACCGAACTTAACATGAATTTTGACTCAAATTTAGCGAGTCTGAGGTACCAATTAGGCGATATCTATAAACCCAACTAGCATCAATTACACATCCAATTTAGAAAGTCTAAATTACAGCTAGTCAACTTTTTGCGAGTCTATTTTAACCTTTAAAATCAAACAAGTTAGTAAGTCTAAATCACAACTACTCAACAATTGGCAATTCTAATTTTGACCTCAAAAGCAACCAAGCTAGCAAGTATAAATCATGATTTAGACACTAGATACAATTATAATCTAACATTAATACTATTTAACCTTAGCAATTGCCAAAATATAAACAATATTTGCTAAATCAACTACAATGTCTAATATTAACATGCTATTAATGACTTAACGTCCAACACACCATCTGGCCATTAACTAAATAACAATAGTAACAATCTTGATGTGGAATGCTACCATAAAAACAATAATAAGAAATTAACAAGGAATCTAAACTTGACAATTAACCAATCATTTAATATAGCAATAATAGCTTTACATCATCAAGGCCAGAAGCAACAACTAAGCATTTATTATCTCATAATTTCTACATGCGTCTATCTTTATTCTAGGTACCAAAATGACAATTGCCTTCAACAATAAAGAAATCAACTAAGAAGTGTAAGTGCAATAATGCCATAACAATCTATGAGAGACCAAGGCCATGTACCTAAGGTATTTACTACCATGAAGCATTTATTATCTAAAAAGAGCCATTACCAGGTAAGAGTAAATCTCAGGGCATAAACATCGAAGCAAGATGGCGTCCTAGACCGATGTCATTACAGGTTAAAAAGAGAAGTTAGGCATTTAGGCAACTAGTGGCTATTTAATCAATCAAGCAAGAATCAGTTGACCATTCCAGTGTTGTAGCAATTATTCTGGCGAATAATAATGTAATTAATTTAGCATTAACAATGCAACTATCATGGCTAAAAATTGTAGCAACTAACAAGACAACTAGTGTGGCCTTCAACAAGTAATTATCAGGACCAATTGCCAGAGTAACAAAAAACATGTTTCAAGGTACAGGTTTAACATGCCAAGAGACATAAAAAAAATTACAGACAGAGCGCAGGGTGGTCAAGACAAGGTGGGCATGAGACATGAAGACGCAGTGATGAGTGGTAGGTCACCCAGCAAAAAGAAAATGAAGCAGACATCATATGTTTGGGCGAAATGCCAGCTACCCACCAGGCACAATTTCAGTCTCTAAAATGACAATGCCAAGCAATTAAAAATGAGAGAAGACGTCAAGGATTTGGGCGAACTGCCATCTATCTACCAGGCACGATTCCATTCAAACAGATGGCAACTCCCAACTATCATAAACGAGAGTAGACTTCAACAACACTAAAAGTTTATCCACAAAATTCTCAACAAATTCACGCAAAGGAAGGGTAAAATCGTAGTCCAACAAGTGGGAAAAGAAAAATGCATGCACACAGTCCGATTTTGTATCCCCAACCGTGGTCATTCCGGTGAGTGATTTCTTGAATTAAAAGATGAATTCATGGGTGCATTCTACCGCAACCCAGTGAACGACTCAACAAAAACATGGGCGTTAATAGCAGTGGGTAATGATTGAGAGTCACAATTCAAGGGCGTTAAGTCTAGAAATACTTGAGTAAATAAAAATCTGTGACAGTCAATGGGATAAGGGTCTGATTAAAAACTTCAGGTGATGAACCTGGGCGACTGTAGGGATGCAGAGAACACTCCACCGGTGATTTTGTGGTGACCCAAAGTACACAGTCACATTTAAATTTCAATTAATTTGTGGCAATCACTTACACCATTCTAACACATAGAATACATTACACAATCAACACACCATAATAAACGCCAATAAAACATCACACAATCAATAGATGGTTCAACACAGACTTAATTTAAAACTTTTACATTACCAGGATACCAACAAAGTTTTTCCAACTGGAATTAGATCTTTTACTTTAACAAGACACCAATAAAAATTGTAGCCAACACTAAGAGAATGCAAGGATCCACAGGTATAAGTCGTTGAAATGATCACGGGGATAACCAACACTATGCAAGAGTTCCATACGCAGAGACACTTTTGCTAAAAGGCGCAAGACAACAAACTGTCAAGAACAACAAAAGAGGTAGCCAACGGATGGGTTTGTCCTTCACTTCACCATCCTCACACAGAAAAGCAGGCATTGAGATCCATAGGTCTTTTAACTCTAAGGCGACGACCGTAGATCAGGCTCCTGGTCAACTGCTCAGGCGAGGACTAGTGAGCTAGGGACGAAGGATAAACAACCAAGAAAATCACACTCCACACAGCCAGGTGGTCTAGACATGCGGGAAAACGAAGGCCATGGGAGACAACAACCATCGATCTAGGCTAATACAAGTTTCCGTCATCAACTTAAAATACATTAGTTTACTTTTCCAATAAACAAGCAGACCCAAGCATAAGTCCTAATACCATCTACCAAACAGAAATGAAGAGAGCGTACCATTGCTTGACCATCCACTTTGAATGACGTCCCACGTGCTCCGTGCAACTTCCGCTCGCTGACCGTCGAGACTTCACTTGTACCTCCCAGCCAATGCTAGGGGTACTCTTTTTCCCCCTTAGCCCCCCAAGCCGCAAAGGGGCGACACACACTATCTATAGATTTCGACTAGCTCTCAGCTCACCTCGCAAGTCCGAGATACCACTCCTCTCTGAGCTGGGTATCCCAGCTCCCACAAGTAAATCAATCAAGTAGATATTTCTGCAACGTAACGTTACACAAACAAAAGATGATCCAACCTCCATCACCTCCCTTCATTATATAGAGTTTTGAACTTCCTTTCTTTCCTAAAATCTCACTTAATGAAAGTTTTTAAAAATAAATTCCTAAAAATTCTTCTCCATACAAGTGTCACCCATCCCCTTCATTCCTCCATAAATTAATTTCTTTAATTAATTAATTATCTTTATTTCCCTCACTCACCTAGACTTACTACCAGAATCACCCCTAGGTGTCCCCACATTCTCTTACAAGTTTTAATAACTTTTCCTTTTATTAAATTGCTAGTTCAGTTTAAATTAGAAAGCTCTTAAATGGTAGATTCTTTACTAAGTTTGACTTTCCGCTTTTTCTCTTAATTTCCCCTTTTCCCCTTTTTATGTTACCTATTTTCCTAGTTTCCTAAAAAAATATATTTTCCCTCTTTCCCCTTTTTAATTAGAACTCAAAAAGGCAGGTGTGGAATTTAACCCCTTTTCCCTTTTATCATTTAATTAGTATATTTAAAATTATCAAAAAGATAAAACAATTTATTCCCTTTTTACATTTTATATCAACAGATTTTTTTCTTTTTATGAATAAATTAAATTTCTTACTCCCTTCATGTTACAAGATTTAACCAAGATCATAATTATTATTTAAGTTTTTTTTTTATTATTATTATTATTATTTTAGAAGACAAAATTTTACCACTAGCGTAATTTAGACTTAAACCTTAAATTTCGTATTGGGCGACATTTAATTAGGGAAATTGTTTTAAAAAAAACTTAACACATTATTCGTCCTAAGGCCATCTAGGTTCATCCCTCTATCATTCACAATGTGATGTGCCCTTCAGGATGCACTAGGTGCTCCAAGGGTTCCACTCGTCTCATCTATTCCCTTGCGCGATGTGCCCTTCAGGATGCACTACGTGCTCCAAGAGTGTCACTCGCCTTAATATGTTTTCTTTGCGCGACGTGCCCTTCAGGACGCACTATGTGCTCAAAAGGTGCCACTCGCCTCTTAACTGACTTGGTAGAAATCAATAACCCCTGGAGTCAACACTTCGCTAGGTGAACTTGTGGGAGACTAAGGGCCTCTAAGGAATAAGGCTACTGCCTTATTGCGGGCCCCTTAGAATCATCGTGAGCTACTGTCACAGTCTTCCCTCACGACATCATGGGTCCTCTCGAACTAGGTAAAAGTTAACCTACAATTCGAGCCATGGCGGGAGTGCTAGTACGCTGTGGCAGGGCTACTGTCCACACCTCTCCCTCAACATCTCTAGTAGTCATGCGTGACCCCTTTACTCCACATGTGAGTCTAGTCGACAAGCTATCCTTAGCCTGCATCATCAAAAAATCATGTTAGAACATATGCATATCATATCATTTAATTAGATGCACTAACATTGTAGTAAAAAAATCAAACCCCAATGGTACACTCCCTGACTCGATCTGGAGTCCAAGGGTTCCATCTATGCCTCTGCATCCTCGAGGTCCATAATCCTACACACTCAGTAAAACCGAGTCAATAACACCTCTTTATGTCCAACCGGTAAAACAACATGTCATCAACCCATAATGCCTCATAATTAAAATCAAAAGTTTTAATAGCATAATAATCCGGATCACTTGTGAGAAAGTGTCCTCAAAGAATAAGTTCACTCAGTGCGCCAGAGCGGGATGTTACAACCACTGCCTTTTGAAAAGTAGCTCAGGCTGCTTTAGCCTCTTTTTCTTTAAAAACAATGTTATCGGAAGATTGAATTTCGTCTTGAAAATAATTCTAAATAAAGTCTACTTTAGAAATTAATCTTTGTTGCTCTGCTTCTATCGTCATATGTACCTCCATTACCTAGGCTTGAAATTTTTTAAAATCTATCACCTAATTTTGAATAGAATTCAGCCTATCCTGCAACTGTCTCGGTAATTCTTCCTGATGGATGACCTGTCCCTGACTAGCTTGCATCTTCTTATACATCTCATCCAATCTATATTTGATCAGTTGAATCTCTTGTTTGTTATAATCTCTAGCCTATTCTAGCCCTTTGTTTATATCCTCTCTGATATTTTTCTCAGTATTTTTTATTTGACCTTGCAGTTGGGCTATCATTTGATCCTTCTACTTCAACCTTGTCTTTAGATTATCAACTGAAAATAAGTTAGCGGTTGCCAAAGCGCCCATAGATCCTGCTACCTCAATGGTGAAATATTCCTCTTCTAGGTTATGTCCATCTATGAGAACTTTTTGTTTCTTTACCATTGTGCCTTCTTTGAGATGCATTTCCTGTTTCAATACTGCTTTCCTCTTCTTACTGAAAAAGTAATCAGAGGAAGGTATCTCTTATTTAGATATTGGAGTGAGGTCACTTACATATATAATTTCTATATGAGGAGTCCCAAATGTTCACTGTAAAGGAGTCAATAATGTAATAGGGCTTCCCAACTCTGTAGATTGGGTTTCTCCTACGGTTTTGGGATTATCAACAGGAATAGTCGATGATGAAGATGGAATTGTTTGACTCGAATTTGGAGTTGTCCTGACTGTAGAATATGTTTCTGACCTTGGGTGCTCTGTTTGTGAAGCTTCTACTTTTTGTGAAGTTGCTCCAGCCTTCTTTGAATTTTCTTCTACAGTCTTCTAATCAGAAGGCTTTGAGTTGAAACCTAGGGGTATGCTTTCTTGTTCCGGAGGAGAGGTTACCATTTCTCCCTGTAGTATCTTTGGCAAACAACTTCATCTATTCTTCTAGAAAGCAATAAAGTTGGTCTACAAGTCAGGGGGTAATGTCTGAACTCTCTCTAATATCTCCTCATATGATCTAACTTCTTTGAATATGTCATCACAGTGGGAGTTTTCATGTTCAAATGTTTTCATGTTGCAATGAGTTAGATGATTTCCCACAATTTGGTATGGGTCATGCTTTCTGAGTTAAATATATACTAGATTAATGTCTTCTAATGTCGTGGCTTCCACTTTATAATGGCCAAGATTAAGCAATGAAAACTTCCCAATATGCATAGGAAAAACTGGCCAAAATTTCTTTTAAGATGCTTTCAACTCTGTACCAATGCCTCCTGCTATTATCTGGTATGCCACTTCTCTTCACACCAGTCTGTCAGTGAGAAAATTAGGGAGAGAATGTGGGGGGATTGAACATATGAAGACTCTGACATAAGATAAATTCTCTTCGATGAACCAATAGACAACTGCCTTAAGGTTTACCACGATTTTCTATGAAATCCGAGGGGGTGCATAACCATACAAAATTTGGTGCACAGGTATCACTACGTACTGACAGATTTCGTAAAAGAAATCTTTAACATTCTCCTCCCATAGTTTAGAGTGATAAACATGAATGGGTTCGACACAGGCTGGGCTCCAGCTCCATTTCATCAAAGGGAATGGAGTCATGTAACATATAGCATCCATAATATATGCAGACATGTAAAAAGATACAGGTCGACCTTTCTATTTTTCCATATGGTAATCCTTAATCTCTTTAGCTAGGTTATCTGACAGGATTTCAGCCTAATTGAAGGTGAAACCCTCTGCTACCTTGTGTATAATTGGCACCCATTTCGCCAGGAAATGGGTAGGACTTTTCCTCCCAAACTATCTACACAACATAATTGCTATATAAACCATGTATTCGTTTAACGGTTATGTGGCGTAATTTCCATGGGTATTAGCTCTAAATTTCGTTGGAATTCCCCACCAATCTTTGATTATACTTGGATATGTTTGATCCAATTTTGTACACTCTTTTCTTTGAAATTTTTCTACGAATTTGACATTAAAAATGTATTTAGAGACAGGGGATAGTTTATACATTACTTTGATATGCTCTGGTCTGAATAAGTTGACGACGACCTTTTGGTGATTTAGAATGCTTCTAGTCTGAATGTCGGCTTTTTCTAAATCCCATGTTATCATGTCATTGTATGGCATGAGTCTCGGTCGTGTGGCTATCTTATGGAGCTTAGATTATGCTATATCCCTGAGTTTATTTTTAGTCCTTTTGTTTCCGAAATTGTGAGGGAAATTCCTCAGCTCATACTCCAAGATATCAAAACTCTGTCTCCATAATTTGATTGAATCCACAACATGTGGTGCAGTATCAGATATAACATCTCCATCCAGATTAGAGCTCTCATCGGCCTCTTCACTCTTCTTAGGCACTTTTCTAGGTTCCATGATGTTTGTGCTAAAAATGAAAACTTGTTACAGAGAAGAAATACGTGAGCTCTTTTGAATGTAACTGGCTTCTTGTCTGGAAGTAAAAATGAAATTCGAAATAACAAACCTTTATTGACCCATAACTTGCCTTAAATTGAGCATACCAATACATGGAATAAAAATTAAATTCTTTAATGGGTATGGTACACCTGTAGATATGCACTTTACGTTAAAAATATCTCCATTAATCTGTTATAAATACTGACATATATCGACGATTCAAAACTGGGATTTCGAAAGGAATGTCTTCGAAAACTCCCGAATAGAGAAACGCGAAAAGTCATTTAATATCTTTAACCCTATTTTTAATGTTAAATTAATTATGCTTAAGTTCTTAATACTTTAAATATTTTGGACTTCGGGGTTTCTTGAGTGTGAGAACATTATAACTCTCTTGATTTTCCGAAATGCGATTGATTAACGATTTGTTAAGTATGTTTAAAATTTAATTAATCTCGATTAAAAAAGGATTTCGTAAAAAAGCGCATCGGGACATTGAACTGTAGTTTAAGTTGAGATGGCCTGAAAAGAAAATACGAAAGGCTTAGAAAGACATTAAACATTTTTAATTATTCATTTTAATTAAGTTTAATTTCTTTTAAAGAATTACTTTTCGAGACTTCGGTATCAGAACTTTGGAGTTGTTATTTAAAAGTCATACTTCGTGAATAGCCAAAACCCGAAACCTGAAACTCTTGAAATATTTTTTACTCCTTTTAGAACTAAGGGCGGCTCCATAACCAAAGAAAAATTGATTTTAAGATTATAAGAAGAAAAATAAACTTTGTTTCAACATTCTTAATGGGTCTATATGATACCACCCTATTGAGGTCCCCATCCACTTGCTTACAGAGTTAATTATGATTTAAAAATAATCATAAAACTACTTATTGATTTAATATCACTGAGTGTTTGGACTTTGCAAGGATTTAATAGATAATAAGAGGTTCTCATTATTTAAAAAAAAATTCTCCTCAGTTTAGATTTTGTGTCTTATGATCCATCTCTTGATCCCAAAAACACATGAAAACTTATTTCATTACTTGGCAGGGACTAAGCTGCCATGTAACTCTTGTTATATTATAGTAGGAGTAAAATGGGTTGAAACGATTTTACCATTACTTAGATTTATAAGTGGAATTCACCGTTGGTTATTTTTTCCTTATTAGTCCCTGCTAGAGGAAAGGGACTATACCTTTCAGGCAATGGGAAATGATAGTTGACCATTGATGGATTATTAGTTGGTTCATTTTAGTTATTAATTGATGCATTTTAACTGTTACTTAGTGAGTTCTATAGTGTTTTTTACAGATTTGGTATTATTCATTTTAACCTTATTTATTTTCTAAACAAAACATTTTTTATATTTATTAAATTTTATCAATAGAATTTTTTTATTGGTTGATTGGTATTTGATGGGACTTTAATCCCCTATGAAATATCTTTTTCAATTTTTTTTCAATTAAAAAATAAATTAAAATTAACAAATTATTTTGTTGGTGACTTTGGAGGTGGCACTGGAGTCTACGAACTCTTCATTTTATGGTTGCAGGGGTGTTTCATTTTAGGCTCAGACACGGGTTGAACGCAATTCAAATCGCTCTCCCATGGTGACCTATGTGTGAACTACGTGGAAGGATGCACGAAGAATAGTCAATGTCTTGCATAACCTTCATCATCATCCTCAAACACAACCTTCATCCTCAGACATCTCATCCAGATCCTCTTGCATGTAGTAGTCCAGTATTCTCCTTCGACAACTCATATGATTCTCCTTCAATAGTTGGTAGGATGATGAAAAGCTTATATGATAAATCTATGCTTACAATATCTATTCTGCCTCATCTCGCAAAATGCTAAATGTCTATGTTTCTGCTCAGACTGATGCAATTCAGGTATTTTTTTTTGACTGTCAGGATCTGCATATACACGATACAAGATATAGTATTTGCATGAATTTAAAACTAAAAAAAATACAAATACAATTTTTGAATTTTAGTAGGGTACCTTCATATTCTTTCATTCTCTCCTAAATGACAGTTTCTCATTTTTCTAAGAATGGTCACTACAGGTCAGGTAGATCCCACAATCAATACAACATATCTGAGTGATCCTCAATCTAAATTCCCTTTTGGTGTTGACAGGTCGAAGCTAATTTATTTTCACAAGGGAAAGTGAAAACTCCACGACATTCGACGCCACTTTCTTCATAAATGTGAGAGATGGAAATGTTTCCCTTGAGTCAGATTAGAGGCTGTGGGTAAATGGTTCGACCAAATATTTCGTGAAAAGATACTCAGGAGGTGCAAGTTTTGCTGCATCTTTCAGAAAATCTATACTGAAAATCTGTAGGATTGGAGTCAAGACAGGCATGGATGCACTCGAGCTAGTGACTAACTTTCACTAAAATTGTTATAATTTAAGAAGGGATTATAATTTAAATATTTGTACATGCAGATACACATCGTTAAATTTATAAATTTAATGATATACCTCCATTAATGTTTTATAGTGCACCTTATAGGCATTTCATGTGTACTTCATGAATTTCTTCATGGATGAATTGGGCGAGTCGTACAACAACATTACGATAGAGGCCTTTACAAATGGATATTCTAATTGTTGCTCACAGGCACCTAGTCTGAACTCGTCATTTATATCATACATTTGGAGGCCTTTCAAGGTGGTCGGAACATCCCTGACGTCTGTCTCGAGGTCTAGTATTCCCCTTAACAAGGTTTTAATAAATACCGCTAAATTTCCTAGGAAGGCGATTAGAAAACCCATATGTTCCTCTAGCTTCCATGCTTCATCAGACAACATTTAGATTATAGGTTGGTTCCAATAACTGTTCTTTCTTCGTGTACAATTATTTATTCAATACATCATCTCTTTCCTATTTCTAACATTTTAATTAATCAGTAATCCTCGATTGAAATCCACTCGTAAATGCTTTATGCGGAACAATAGTCATGTTATTGCATATACGCCTATCCCAAATTACACTTCCATCACCCATTTCATTCTCATTGAACCACTGTTATACATAAATTAAAAAAAATTAGTGTAGGTTGTGGGTGCTATGTACCAGAAGCTGAGTAGTCTCTTGATTTATGGAAACTTGAAACCTTGAAGCCTTCTCTCATAATATTGTGTTGCAAATTCTTCATTGCATCATACAAGAAGTATGCCTCAATGGAAATCTTGGTCAACTCTATGGTGGGTAGCATCAATGGTAGATACACATTACTAGTATGAGCCATGAGCAGTGCAGATGGCAATGAATCCCACTCACAAATACATGTTCAGTGACACTTGTTTTTTTTGGTCAACTACACTTGTTTACACATTATTAAATGGACATAAAAGTATTTTATTATTTTTTTCCTTTAAATATTTTAAAAATAATAAAAATCATTTAACATATTCAACTGGTGTTTGAGGACTCTTCCAGTTGACCATTCATTTCCGATGAGCCTTCTTTTTGTAGCATTATTTTAATGAAGAAATTGTTTTTTATACTATTACACCACTCTTAACTAGAATACGCCCTTTTAATGCATTCCCAACTCAGATTTGATGTGGCGGACTTTCCAATTTCTCATCTTAAAAGTTTCATGGGGAGTCTGTTGCACATTATGCCCATGTTTAAGGAGGCAAGATCAAAGACAATACACTAATTTTACATCCTTGAAATGGTGAAAAAGGTTTGCATCCTTTGCAGGAATTTCTCTTTTAAAAATCTTGGAGTTCAACTTAGTAGCATTGTGGCAGTCACCACATACATGAAATATTTTTTAAATTTGTACAGGGGTTCCTAGGCTTGTGTAGTCAGTCGGAACACATAATTCATGTTAGGAAAATGTCGTACTGTCTCGAACCCCATATAAAGAATCAACCATTGCATAATTATTCTGAGATTCTTGATGTGATTTTTCTCCTACAAAGAACATATGCACCTTCTTATTTACCTCAATCCAGGTGAATCCAAAAGTCTTCTTCAACTCCGTGTCTTTCATCATTGTTCTTACCTTTGCTACATTATCCGCTGACCTGCTAGTAGTAGTATATATGTTTGATAGTAGCTCATATCATCCATATTTATCAGGCTTCAAGTCAAGAAGGTGTTCTGCAACTCATACTCTTAGATCAATATTGGTATCCATTTTGCAAGCTTTCAGTAAGACTCCCCATACACTAATACTAGGTTTTAATGGTAAATTAGAGTACCCTCCAACTCAATCCTATATACTCTCTTAATTGGAAAGTATGATAATTTAAAGAAGAGACGTTGACTACCAACAAATTATTCATTACATTAAACATTTATGTATTAACTTAGTATGCACTAATAAAATATACTCTTTTAATTGGAAGGCATACTCAATTAAATAAGAGACATTGACCACCAACAAACTATTCATTACATTCAAACACTTATGTATTAACTTAGTATGCACTAATAAAATGCCAATGGCCCTTCTGGATTCCGTAGTATGGAGATACATCTCCTTATCGATCAGGGAGAGGAAATCAGTCGATGTCATTAAAAATAATTCTTCATATGGACAACTTTTGTGATGAGAGGATAATAATAGAAATGAAAATATTATTATAATACTACGTCACATGTTCCTCTGAGTTGGGATTGTCTTTCACTTTGGTGAAGTTTTTGAAATTTACAGAATGCATGTTTGCTAAAATAAAGATCCAAAAGGTAACATTGCAATTGTTAATGATATTGTCTGTAGCATTTCAATATTGTTAATTATAATGGATAATTTATAATAATAACAAAGACAAAATGGTATGCAACATTTGAATATTGTGATCTTAACCAACTAGATCGCCAACACTATTTACTTGGATGTGTAAACATCATTTCTTATTTAACATGTTAAATGTGTATTGATCGTTTAATTTTTATTAATACATGTTTATCTTTATGATAATTAAATTCTTTTATTAAATTGAGATATTGACTAGCTTACATCTATTTTAAGTTTAGGGTTTACTTTTTTTATTTGTCACCTAAATATGTTACAAGAAATGTTTTAAAAATCATAGGCAAAGAATGGTAAAGAGAGTTGTAGCTGAAAAGTTGTACTCACAATCATTGGCAAAGAATGGTAAAGAGATATGTAGCTGAAATGTTGTACTCACTACTTTGCAGCTATTTCCCTTGTTTACAATTATATCATTTTTATAATTAGCTCATTTCATAGTAATTGAAATTGTAATCCTAATTCCAATTCACATGTTCAAACATTCCAGTTACCCTTTTAGGTTAAAGGGAATATTAAAGGATATATAATATATACTTTTAAAGTTAAACGGTATATGTAATATCCAGAAATTTTAGAATTTTAAATTAAATTAAATTTTTTTTGTTAACATTACATTATTGATCAAAGTGATTTAACTTAAAACTTATTGTTTTATTTTTATTATTATTTTATTAATAAAAAAAAAATAGGAAACACATTTCAGGTGGGATTGTTAGAAGATCAAATCCATGGATCCAAATAGAACCACCAAGGGACACCATAAGGGGGACAACTAGTGAAAATCGGTTGAGATAGGTCAACAAAGTGAGACAAGATCTCAGGATTTTAGGAGCGTGTGTAAAAATCAGATTGACAGGTGGTCAATGAGAAAAAATCAATTTGGCTGGTGGTCAATGATCAAGAGGCTCATGCAAGTTTCAATGGCCTAGGAAAAATTAAAAATAAATAAAAAAAGGAGAATGGGGTGTTATTCTGAATCAAACAAGAAATCTGAGAAATGTTTAAAAGGAACATAAAATATTCACATAAATCTTGGAACCGTATACTATGCAATAGGTCACTTGGATTGTTATGGATTACGATTTAGCTCAGGGGTGACAAAGTGGGTACATGGGGAAACTATGATCTAAGGTTGGGTGGAAAAACTCACTGTATGTGTGTTTTCCCCAAAGGAAATCTCAGTTACAGTTTTTTTTATATAGTGTATCCCTTCCATTCTGTTCTAGATTTGAATATTGTTTCGTCAAGATTCTGTAGATAATATATTCTGATTTACTTAGGGTAGAGATATTATTTATAGATATTTTGTTATTATTTTAATCATCATTCAATTGGAAGTTTATGGATATATATATTATTGTTATCATTGTATCATTCTACTATATAATTACCATGATAAGAGATAATGATTTTATCCATATCCGTAGCAGAGTGTTTAAACAGAATCATAGAGCATAGAGAAAATCATATATACAATGCACATGCTAGATACAAATTATATATATATATTGTGATAAATAAACATAAAGAAAGTTATATATATATATATATATATATATATATATATATATATAATGAACATGATAGTTGCAAAGATGATAGATCTATTGTCATAGAGAACCCTAGAATAGACACATGGAAAGGAACTTATGTACATGCAACAAACAACTGATATGTAAAAACGATAATGTTATGGTCATAAAGAAACACTATAATAAACATATACAAAGGAGAATTTATACATATAACCCACAAACTCAAGGCCAGATGATAATGTCGCTACAATAATCAAAATCCTTAATATAAACATACTTCTAAGATTATTGTTCGTTAAACAATGTAGATATAATTTTAACAGTAAGAACCAAACTGGTCAGCTCGGTAAACCTCGATAACTAAAAATAAATCAAGAAATTTCCCTTATGAAATAAGTTATTAGTACTAAAAATTATGTTGACCCGACTCTATAAGCTACTGTTAAAAAATCCCTATTAATACATATGGGAAATTACTTTGTCCAAAATTGAAAGTCCAACAAAAATTACAGAACCGTAATTCACATGCAAACTACTATAATACAGATAAAACTATATATAAACCAAAGAGGGTTTGGCAGATCTATACCAGCTAACCACCTAACTAATTTCAAAGCCGAATGGTGGTATCAAATATTCATCCACAACAAGGGTCTGTGACAGAAACCAAATTAACTTTTAAAGGTTGACCACCTTGGTCGAGGAGCCAATCCAACACCTTTCAACAAAGGACACAAAAATATAAGTTACTATATCACCCGAGAAAAATATCTCATCAAAAAAGAAAAAGGGTCGTTAGAAGAAAAGAATACTTAAAGGGTTTTCGAATAACGAATTAGCGTAGAAACCCTGTCATTTCTGGTCGAAAAATACCTACATTAACCCACAAACATGTCACAAAAGAATACTCAAACTTTCATAAGTGAATGTTGTATGGATATGGTGTGAAATTATTACCAAGAATAACTCGAAAACAAGATAGATTTATTGTAGAATGACTCAATCAACCAACGAAAACTCTCCCTTATGATGGCTACCTTCAGAAACAAAAAGGACCCATCATTAGACAAGAATACATAATAAATATATTGTAACATAGGAATGAAAACATTAAACAAATTAAGACCAAGATACACGCAACCATTACTAGAATACTCAATGGTCTTCTCCACACCCAATACTCAGGATAAGATTATGGTAAAAAAAAAACTAAATTTTATCGAGAGGAAAAAGGAAATGCATGCAGGACAGTAGGTATCTTGATGAGCCACCACGCTCAACAAAGTACGTAATGGGACTATTAAACCAAATAAGGATCAAAACTCTAAATAAAATCATAACGAGGATTTCAACAATAGAGCACGCCATAGTGAAGGTAAATGAACATCAAAGGTGCCATGTACATAAGGTGAATAGGTGACATATAAACCCGATGCTTTTGGTAAAGGAAAACTAAGAACACAAAAAAAAAAAGCAGTCAGTCATGAATATTTCTAAGAGGTGCACAATAAGGAAAATGCGTTGTTCCTTTTAAGCCCATAGTCTCTCACAAGGTTGACTAGATGGAGTGTTGACTCTTAAGGGTATTGAAAACTTCCAAAATCATTTAAAGGACAGTGTCACCCTTGGAGGATGGAGGTACATCTTGAAGGGTACATCACATAATTAAAGCTTGAGTCAATAAATCTAGGTGGACTAGAAAACATTGAAATGATTAGACCTTATTACAATAAAATAATTAATTAAACAGTAAATTATTAATTAAAAATCCTAACAAGATTCTAATCCTAAGTCTAATACTAATCCTATGTATAAGTTTAATTAAGGGACTACTTAAAAATATTAAATAAATTAAAAGAATTGAGATAAATCAAATTCTAGGAAAAAGTGAATAAAAATATAAAGATTGGATAAAATGCACTTGTGTGCATGAAATTAATAAATTGGATTTTTAAAATGGAATAAATAATAATATGAGAGAATAGGAGTACACATAGAAAATAATCTTGAGTCAACCTAGCACTAGTCTAATTAGAAGAAGAATCCTAACACAACTCTAACTAAGATCTAGTTAGGAGACACTAATTAAATGAGAAATTGGGGATCAAAGGGACAACTAAGAGAGAAAATAGGAAAACATTGGGGAATGTGAGGAAAATTGGATTTTTAAATAAAATAAAAATTGTAATTACTTGTGCAACTTGGGAAGAGTGTGACAAGTGTGTGGGTGAATACTCATACTTAATTTAATCTAAAAAGTTAATTATCGTGCATGAGGACATGTTTCAATGAAGAAATTTCTATAAAACAAATAGTGTATAAGGGAAATGGGTCTCACTTCTTCTTGGTAATGTTATGCTGCTGAAATTTTGTGGACTGTATTTTATTTGCAAGAGTTGGGATACCAAGTTTGGAGAAAGAGTAGAATCTCTTCCTTGCAATGCAATACATGGAGCTATTGGTTGTAGGTTTCTTGTGTGTGGCTCCTTTGCGGCTAGAGGGGCTGAGGGGGAAGAAGAGTACCCCTAACATTGGATGGGAGGTACCAGTGAAATCTCTATGATTAGAAAAATGGATTAAAAAGAAGTGCAAGTAGTTAGAGGACATCTTCCATCTCCATCATCAATGATGTCGATATTTTATTTTCTGAATTTATAATTTGTATGAGAGTAAATTTGTATATTATAATATGTAAATCGTTTTGAAAATATTCATAATCACCGCCAATTTAAACTATAACCTAGAATTGAATTTAATCATGCGCTGTCAATTATTTGTAGATACTGAGTTTAGAATTTCGCATGGCCACTTTTAAATTCTATTGTCAATCTAGAGTTTAGAATTGGTCTAATCGTTGCCCAATTTGTTCATAGGATCTATTGATTTAATTTTTAATAAACGACTGCAAGTTAACTTACAAAGAGGAGTATTTAATTTCCTTTTCTCAATGTTGAATTGTTACATTTGAAAATGAATTATAGGGTCGTTGCGATTTAACTTTGAGATCCATAATTTTTCTTTCTTGGTTGACTTATCTTGAGTAATTTTACAAGGTTTTACAATATTGTGTTTGATATGTAATAATGTATATGATATAAAAATGCTAAAAGGTTTAGGTTTATGGTATAAGAATCTAAATGAATTCTAGTGAAAGTATATATGAAGATTATGATAATAAAGTAATTATAAAAAAAACCTAATTGATTTGGAATGGATCATTATAGAATTTGTCATCTATTTTAGTATTTTGGGTGGAAAAATTGTAGATGTTGACTTGTGGGGCCCATTCTAGGGCCACGTCCCAATTTCAAGATTTTGAGTCCAAAACCTTCTAGAGCCCATTAGAGGCCTTAAATGCTCATTTTTAGGGTCAAAACCTTTTGTTCATGACATTATCCTCTAGATGTTGTTCTCCACTTTGATAGCTTTCCAATGATGTAAAATTCACATCAATCAGAGTTCATATGTAAAAAAAATTATTCTCATGGGTTGGCCTATCCTATTGAACACCATGGTAGTAAGGGGGGTCCATGTCATTTTCCATTACTCATACATTTCGAGCTAGTGATTTGTGGACTTTCAAGAATATTCTATATGTTACAAAACATTAACAATATTTGGTGGTTGAGGCATGCAAAAGTCCTAAACCTAAACATATATAACTATGATTCTATCTTAAATATTGGGCCACCAATGAAGGTTGAGATTCCATTCCTATTGTATTGAGTGCTATTCCATAGGACAATAGAGAATTGAGAGTGGAATATCTAGGGAGATTGAATAAATAATAATATCCCATAGTATCCATATTTTCCAAAGTATACATGGCGTATCCATAGTGAGTTCCCCTTTATTTGCACTCACATTTCATAATTGAAAAGAAAAGAGAATAGCATATGCATCACCTTATTGTTGGTTTTTTCCTTATTGGGTTTTCCATTGCTATACCCTATGCTCATTTCATGGATGGTGTGTCATAGTTTGTCTCTTTTAGCTGAACTTTGTCCTCTTATTTCATTTATTTATGTATTAGATTTAGAAATATTATGTTTGCAATATTCAGTACAATACAACATAGTAAAATAATTGTGGAACATTACAAGCTCTATTGCAATGAATTGCTCTAGTGGATTGTCCATGGTAATTTACAGATCATTTTGGTATCATAGCAATTTTTATTTCAAGTTTTGTAGAAGCTATACGATCTCAGAATTGGCATAAAATATTAAAACTTTATACATGGTGGATGAGTATAGTAATACTCCATAGGATTAGTTAGAATATAGATTTTCTAAGATAGAAAACAAGTCCCTGACATCTCTAACAACATGGCCATACATATGGTGGATCTAGAGAACCAGTTCAAACCTTTTGGGGAGTGTGGAATATCTAACTTAGAAATTGGAATAGTAAAGAAATTTGGAGATGATGATGACCCATAAAAAGAGTCAAAAAATAACCAGAGAAAGAGAGACCAAGTTCTATCTCCATCACTTATTCTCAATCTCTATTTAAGTGGAAGTGAAAGTGAACATCAAACCTTAATAATATAGCATTGATAAGATTAAATTGAATCAATGGTTTAGAGAATTAAAAGTTCATTTCAATGTGGATAATATAGAAGAAGAGGAAAACATTTGACTTTCCCAATCGAAGTTAGAGGCACATGCCCAAACACGGTGGGAATGTCACAGGAAGACACATAAGGTGGAGAGTCACCCTCCAATAACTCATCGGGAGGCCTTTAATACTCTCATTATATTTTAGTTCTATCATATTTGGAATGATGAGAACCAGCAGATCCACCATCATTGCATTCAAAAAAGTGAGGGCATAGTGTGCAAGAGTATACCACCAAGTAAAAAAATTTCCATTAAGTTGGGTATATTTTCCATGAATGTACATGCAGTCCTAAAGTGTTTGGGAAATCTAGATAGTCATTTACAAAGGAATGTGATGATATTTAAACCTAGGATTGTTAATGAGGGCATCGAAATTATAATTTAAGTGTTCATGATTGTGATTCTTTTTTGTATTGTTGTAGATATGCTATACTTGAAGCTCTAGCGAGGTCTATGTAAAATACCAAGAAATCCTTAATCTCTTAACTTTACAACATATTTTTTTATATATACAATTGTAATTAAATTGTAATTAGTAAATTCACCCTCAGATCTATCCATGAACATAAACCATAAGCGATCATTTTATCTCTATACATGGCTTGGTGTGGAAACTAGAATTTGATCAAGGAGGTAATACACAATGATTATGTTAATATATATATATATATATATATTTTTTTTTTCTTTCCTTAAAAAAATTCTAGGTTTGACATAGTATCATTTTATTACATAGAAAATGAGTTTATGCTTAATAGTCATAAAAAAAAAAATGCTAGGTTTGACNTTAATACTCATATTTTATGAGTCTCTAGAATCTTTATAATAATAATAATAATAATTTATTTTTAAGGTCACGGCTAAGCGATTTGAGACCTCAAATTGGTGTATGAGACCTCGGTCCAACGATTTGACTGGTAAAGTCTACGAAGGTATACATACCCTACCCCCCTCTGGATTTGAACCTGTGATCTCTTAAAAGGAAACAAATATTCTTAACCATTAGGCCCTTTACTTTACTGACCACACTAAAGTTAAAGCATTTTCACATGGATACTTGTTTACTAATACAATTAAAATTTTTACCTTTTATTTACATAAAACGCTTACACCCCGTCTCATTTACCCTATATACATTATAGGCAAAGGTTTTTCCTAAACAAGGAGTTAATCACGAACGAGTGGATCTTGGTCCATCCTTCGTGATGAACCTCTATCCTTTCAACGCATACATATATATGACTAAAACATATATTATTTCTACTTAGCGCAATATCTTATCACTGTAACTGGTACTGTGTAACAATTAAACCACTCTCGTGTCGCAAATTCATGTCGTTTATTACTCAACCTTGTGATTAGAGTTTCAAGTAGGCAATTCAATTCGACACGTTCCTCCCGTCGTACACAGGGTTATGGCCTGTACCTGACCATCCACTGTCGATAGGCCACGCACTCTCCATCACATGTTGTGGCACATTCGCCCCATGTATTGAGTACTGCACTGATAGTCGTATTGGTTTTGTAGAAACTTTCCTCGGACTTCATCTGAATTTCACTCTGGCTCACCAATGTACCAATGTTCCCTCTATCCTGAGTCACTTCTTCTGAATTGTTAACTCGTTTACGGGTGACCGAGCATCAAACTTACTCAGACTTTTGACTATTGTAAATGCTAGTAGTGATAAGATTTAGTTGTGAGAAATTCGGTACATAAAGAACGTATTGTTTAAAAGGCAACCTGAGGATTTCTCAGTGTTCTAGGGTTACTACCCACTCCTCAAAACGCTAAGGGAGGTAAGAACTTATCGTTTAGACTATTTTCAGGAAAAAAACCCTTTACACAATTTGAATTTCCTTATTCTCTGTTAGTTGTTAGTTTTTACTTCCTGACCAAATGTAAAAATTCGAGTTTGATTCTTGTGGTTCGAATCCCTGTTAAGTGTTATTATGTCCCAGTGATGATGTGAGTCTTAGTTTTTGTAACTAATTACTAGTTGTCTCACTACGAATCCATCAGGAACTCACTAACTATTTACAAAATTATATATATACCTTTACTTTGAGTTTATTCACACCATATTTCATTGATTAATGTACTTACTCACCATTTATTTAATTCTGGTTTAATGTTATGGTTGTTTCTTGTTATTCTCACATGGGCTTGGGCTCCACATGTAACATCCGACTGTTGCAAGCACATGTTATCAACTTATTTTTTTAGGATAGTTGCATGCAGGTGATCCAATTATAGTACATGGTTATGTATTTCGCTTATGGATTTTTATGATAATGTTGATGTTGTGATTTAATGTTATTTCCTATATATGTATTGACATATGCTATTAATGAGTTTTCCTTAGTGTGCAGGAAACTTGACAGATTGTGGATGCCGATGGAATCAATGGATCTCCTTGGACTCTGGATTGAGTCACAGATTGGATAGTATCGGTTTGAGTGTTTTATTTATGTATATGTGACATATGATCCATTATAGACTATAGTATGGTTTTGTATATGGATCATTGATAGTTTTTCATTGATTGATGTAAGATGATGATCACTTGCTAATATGAATCACATAAGGAGTAAAGGGGCCATGCACAGAGACCATATATTGAGGGAGAGGTGTTACAATGTCTTTGTCACAGCCTACTAGCACTCTCGTCCTGGCTCGAATTGTACATTAACGATTACCTAGTTCGAGAGGTCCACGATGTCATGAGGGAAGTCTGAGACAATTGCTCATGAATTTCTAAGGGGTGTGCAATAAGGTGGGGTCATTTTTCCTTAGAATCCTTTATTCTCTCACAAGGTCACTCGAATGGAGTGTTGACTCTAAGGGTTGGATGATCAAGGTGGATATCGGTGGCCACCCACCTTTTTCAACCAGCTCAAAATGGATTTTTGGCAATTTTGGTAATTTACTATTTTTAGCAGATTTTCGGGTCATGAACTTCCGGAGCCATTTTGAGGCCCTAAATGACGTTTTTGGGCATGGCTCGATATATCATCAATATATTTTCTGCCAACTATTGTATTCTTCAGATAGATGTTTCTAAAAATCTATCATGCGCCCCAAATGGAGATCGTATGCCATAGTTACGGCCCCGGGAAGTTGATACAGCAAACTAGCCAAAATGGGTCCACAAAACTGTTGGTTTTTCATCTTCCATGGTTAGGGTTTTGGATTTTACTTATGTTAAAAAGGCCTTTGGAGCCTCATTGTAACAATCATCTTCTTGCAAATGCGAGTAGCCGTCACATCTCTTCTCAGAGATAAGATGCCACCATTCTAGCGAGTCTTTCACTCTGTATTTTTATAGTCTCTCTACATTTCTTTCATTAATAGAAATCATGTATTGTTGTATCTCTGTGTTTATGGTTGCATCTATGATACGTTTCTATTATATTATTGAATATCCGCAATATCTCTATGCATTTCTTTTTTATATGTTCGCTCTCATTTCGTGCTGAAAATAATCCAGATCAGTAGTATCAAAGAAGGCTGCTCTTGATCATTTTTACTGCATGTCCCTGACAAGGGCCGAGTATAGAAAGTTGGGTCTCAAGATTGTCTCTCTTGAATACAGTCACTCTCGCATGCCCAAGAAACCCTTGCTCGTGAAAGAAAAAAAAAATGACGGAGCATAAGATCCTATCAATCGGTTGCTTGAGCAAGCTCTCACACAACAGAGGGACAAAATGATGAAGAATTTTTCCCACATTCTTCAATGCCTATCGATAGAAACAGACGCATCTTCACCAAAAAACCACTTTGGAAGAACCCCTCCTTTCAAGGTACAGGTTAGTTTTGATATTCTTGTATTTGAAGGTCAGATAGATGCGGATGCCCTGAACAAATGGTTAAATCTGTTAGAAGGTTATTTCCTAGTTCATAATTTTTTCGACAGGGAAAATATCATTTTCACACTCCTTAAAGCTCTCTCCCATGTCAAACATTAGTGAGAAACTTACTAGGAGAAAAGTTCCACAGAGGAGTCTAGAATATATGGGGTCGAGCCCACTTGGGATTTTTTTGTAGATGCGATAAAGGAACAATATTACCTTGTTGGAAACTATGAGGACCAGTACATGAGATGGACCACACTACGATAAGAGAGGGGACATGCAGTTATGGAGTTCATCAATACCTTCCATACCTTGTGCACCAAGTTGGGTATCAAATACTCCGAATGACATTTGGTTCTGAAATACCACAGGGCTATACACAGATACATCCAAACTGAAATGAATTTTCTGGGTATCTCATCACTCAGTGCTGCTTATCGATATGTTGTTAAAATCGAGCATAAATTTAAGCACCAGAATAAACATGAGTTCGGGTCTGCAAATTCACAACAACCAAAGTATGACAAAGACGACCCTTACAAACAGTCTCTCGAAAACTAGTCCAAGCCACAAGAAAAGAAGGGTCACGGGAAGACAAAGAAGGACATTGGAAAATGGTGCGATTTCCACAAAATCCCCTGGAACAAAACTAATGAATGTCACTCAAAACAATCATTCGTGGTCGAGATCAAAGACAAGGATCCAAACCTTGATTCAGAATTTGATTATGAAAATACTGGTAAAAGACAGATCATCGACACAGACCCCAATGCTATTGTCACAACTGCAACAATTCAACCAAAAGAACCAATAGATCCTGAAGAGCGGGAGCACCTTTTCCATTCACATATGTGGGTGAAGGGGACTTTGCTACATTTTATTGTTGATAACAAAAGCCATAAGAACCTGATCTCAGCAGAGGTCGTCAAACAGTTGGGATTGTCGACAACACCACACCCACATCCATACAACATCCCGTCGTTTTTCCAAGGACAAGATCTTCATGTCAATCAGCAGTGTCAATTGTCATACAACATTCAACCCTTTAAGGATGAGGTATTATGTGATGTTTTCCCATTGGATGTCTGTGATGTTCTCTTGGGCTAATCATATATGTGGAGACGCCATGATGTTTATGAGTCTCGACCCCGTAGTGTCATTTTTACTTTGGAGGGTCATCTCTACATAATAACAGAGGCAGTTCCAACTACTGTCCCATCTAAACAGTGCCACAAGGTAGTATCCGATACTACAAAATCCAACTTCTTCACAATCTATTCAAAGGGAGAAAAGAAGGATATTGCAACCACTACAACTTTCATCCAAGCACCTTCTATCCAACAGAAGGGGGTCGACAAGATTCTAGAAAAGTGTAATGATTCCTTCTTCACACAAGCATCTCATGTAGGAAGACTAGTTAAAAAGGTCCAAACCTTCCATCAACATGTTCATGACAACCTTCAACAAGCTAAGCAACACAGCTTCCCCAACAAGGCAAGCAACTCATCAAGATGCAGGTTCAACAAATGTTTTTCCCTCTTTCTCGGGCACTCAACGCAATGGAGACTATTTCTTCCTAAGGAGGGAGGATTTATCTAGGTGAATATCGGTGGCCACCCACCTTTTCCAACTAGATGAAAACAATTTGCTGACAATTTTGGTAATTTACTATTTTTAACAATTTTTTCGGGTCATGAACTTTCGAAGCCGTTTTGAGGCCCTAAATGATGTTTTTTAGGCATGGTTAGATCGTATAACATATCAATATTTTATGCAAACTATTGTAGTCCTCAAATGAATCTCTGTAATGATCTTTTGTGCACCCCAAACGAAGATCGTATGCCAAATTTACACCCCCGGGAAGTTGATACACAAAACTACCCAAAACGGGGTCCAAAAAATTGTTGCATTTTCATCTTCCAGTGTTAGGGTTTTGGATTTTACTTATGTTAAAAAGGCCTTTGGAGCCTCATTGTAAAAATTATCTTCTTGCGAATGCGAGTAGCTGACACAACTCTTCTCAAAGATAAGATGGCACCATTCTAGTGAGTCTTTCAATCTGTATTTTTACAGTTTCTGTACATTTCTTTCATTAATAAAAATCATGTATTACTTATCTCTTTGTTTATGGTTTCATATCTTATATGTTTCTGTTAAATTATTGGATATCCACAATATTTCTGTGCATTTCTTTATTATATCTCTGCTCTCATTTTGTGCCAAAAATAATCCATATCATTGGACAACAACAAAAGCCAAGTAAAAAGGCGAGTGGTACCATTGGAGCATGAAAATGTGTCTTGGAGGGCACGTCACGTAATTTAAAAAAAAACTTGAGTCAATGATTAAAAATAATTATTAATTAATTAATTTAAAATAATTAATTAATGAGTAAATTATTAATTATAAATCCCAGTAAAAGTCTAATTTTATTCTAGATTTTAAGCCTAAGTCTAAGTATTTGTAAGGAGGCTAAACTAAAATTATTAACTAAATCAACAAAGGATTGAGGAAAATCAATTTAAGAAATTGAGAAAAATGAAACAAATCTAAAGAATTTATATAATACACATGTATGCAAGAAATATAGAAAGGGGATTTTTAAAATAAGAAAGAAATAAACATGAAAGAATGTGTATGCATAGAAGGGTATCTAGAGTCTAGTTAACACTAGTTTAACTAGGAGATAACTCCTATTTTAACTCAACTTAGATTTAGTAAGGGGTCAAGCATTAAATGGGAAGATGGAGAATAAAGAGACAACCAGCAGTGATTTAATGAATGCATTTAGGAAAGGTGAGAGAAATTGAATTTTAATTAAAATAAAATATGGAATTTTCTCGTGCAACTTATGGAGAGGGTGACAAGTGTAAGGGGGAAATAATTCTAATTTATTTAATTAAAATTGAATTAAATGTACAAGTGGGGATGTGTCATTAAGGAAACTCCTTTAAAGAAAATGATCTAGAAGGAAAAAAGATGACATTGGGTTATGGATAAAGTAATATTGTTGAATTATTTTTGACTGGTTTTACTTGCGAGAGTTGGGATACCCAGCTTGGGAGAGAGTGGTCGCTCTACCTTGCGAGGCAAGATGGGAGCAAGATGATTCTAGTTTTGTGTGCATGGCCCCTTTGAGGCTAAGGGGGATAAGGGGGAAGAAGAGTACCCCTAGCATTGGATGGGAGGTACCGATGAAGTCTGAACGATTAGCAAGACAGAGGTTAGAAGGAATGACAGTTGCGGAAGATTACAATTATATTTCACAATCAGCTACCTGGGAGAACGCATATGATATGCGACAATAGTTCCAGTATTTGTTTGATATACTAGATAGTTAGGTCTTGTCAGTTACTTTTATTACTGCATTTTATAAACTGTAGAAACTTTGGGACGAGTTTTAAAACAACAGGGGGTGTATGTAACATCCTTCTCTTGCAAGAACATGTTATAGAATGATTCTTTGAGGACACTTGCGTGCAAGTGATCCAATTATAGTACATGGTTATATATTTCTCTTATGGATTTTTATTATGATGTTGATGATGTGATTTAATGTTATTTGATATATATATGTATTGACAGATGTTATTGACGAGTTTCCCTCAGTGTGCACAACACTTGATAGATTGTGGATGCCGATGGCATACATGGACCTCCTTGGACTCCAGATTGAGTCATGGAGTTTATAGTATTGGTTTGAGTGTTTTATTTATGCATATGTGCCATATGATCAATTATAGTATGGTTTTGTATATGGTTTATTGACAATGTTTCTTTGATGGATGCAGACTAACGATTTCTTGCTAATCTGACTCACATGAGGAGTAAAGGGGCCATTTCTAGAGACCAGATATTGAGGAATAGGTGTGGAAACATCTATTTCGCAACCTACTTGAACTCTCGTCATGGCTCAAATTGTAGGTTAATGTGTACCTAGTTTGAGAGGTCCATGATGTTGTGAGGGAAGACTAAGACAATTGCTCACGAAATTCTAAGGAGTGTGCAATAAGGCGAGGTCCTTATTCCATGAAAGCCCTTAGTCTCTCAGAAGGTCGCCCGAATGGAGTCGTGACTCCAAGGGTTGGACAACAACGAAAAACCAGTAGAAAGGCGAGTGGAAACCTTGGAGGACGAGAGAGTGTCTTGAAGGGCACGTCGCGAAATTTAAAAAGAAACTTGAGTCAACGAATCTAGGTGAATTGGAAAACAATAAATTAAATTGGAATTGTCAGATTTAAAATAATTAATTAATGAGTAAATTATTAATTATAAATCCTCGTAAAATTCTAAGCCTATTCTATATTTTAAGCCTAAGTCTAAGATTTTGGAAGGATACTAAACTAAAATTATAAACTAAATCAAAAAAAGGAATGAGGTAAATCAATTTAAGAAATTGAGAAAAATGAAATAAGTCTAAAGAATTAATATAATACACATGTGTGCAAGAACTATAGAAAGGAGATTTTTAAAATAAGAAAGAAATAAATATGAAAGAATGTGTATGCATAGAAGGGTATCTAGAGTCTAGTTAACACTAGTTTAACTAGGAGATGACTCTTATTTTAACTCAACTGATATTTAGGAAGGCATCAATCATTAAATGGGAAGATTGGGAATAAATAGAGAACTATGACTTATTTAATGAACACATTTAAGAAATGTGAGGGAAATTGACTTTTAATTAAAATAAAATATGGAATTTTCTTGTCCAATTTATGGATAGCGTGAAAAGTGTAAGGGAGAAATAATTGTAATTTATTTAATTAAAAGTGAATTAAATGTGCAAGTGGGGATGTGTCATTAAGGAAAATCTTATAAAGAAAATGGTCTAGAGGGAAAAATGATCACATTGGATTATGGGTAAAGTTATGTTGTTGAATTATTTTTAACTGGTTTTACTTGTGAGAGTTGTGACACCCAACGTGGGAGAGAGTGGTGGCTCTACCTTGCTAGGCAAGCTGGGAGCTAGAGGATTCTAGTTTTGTGTGCATGGATCCTTTGTGGCTCAGGGGGATAAGGGGGAATAAGAGTACCCCTAGCATTGGTTGGGAGGTACCAGTGAAGTCTCAACGATTAGCAAGTGGTAGGTCAGAAGGAACGCCAATTTCCGAAGATCATCTCTAGGCTATAGTCATCGTCGGTTATGGTATTTTATGGAATTTGTAATTGCATTGTTTTTTATTGTTTAATGTAGTTGTTATAATTTGTTGTAGACTTTTTAGAATCTAGAAATTGTATATACCATCTCCTTGAGGGCTTATCATATATGAAAGAGAGATTATATAATCAAGTTTTTTCGATTGTGTAACATGTTGAAATTTTTATGATTGAATAGACCGGCTCTTGATGTTCTCGTAAAAGCTAGAAGTGGATTTCTAATGATTGCACTGTCATTGTCTTCTCAATAAATTAAATAGAAAATTTGTGCCAAGTTTTCTCTTCTCCCAAATCCAAATCGATTTCTGTAGGCTCGCGTTGAGAATAGTCTACGCACTTATAAGTAATCATGATTTCCCTTTAAATTAAATCGAGCATCAATGTAATTAATGTAGGAACTTTGATCTCTGCAGTCTAGTTAAAATCTCATAATGAACGTTTCCTTTGAATTCTACCCTCCCATTGCTCAATTCTTGGGTAGCATTCAGGCTTGCTAATGATCCCTCTCATTGCGCAATTATTGACAGTATTCAGGCTTGAAATGTGCCCTTCCTATCTCTTAATCTTGAAAGAAATTTGGGCTTGCTAGTGTTCCCTGCCCATCGCTCAAATCATGGTTGAATTTGGGCTTTCTACTACACCCTTCCCATTGCTCAGTCCTTGAAAGAAATGGGCTTACTAGTGCACCCTCTCTTTTCTCACTTCTTTGACACAAATCTAGGTCTCTTAGTGCACCCTCTATTTTCTCACTTCTTTCAAAGAAAGTAGGGTTTCCTAGTGTGCCCTCTCTTGCTCACTTCTTGACAAGAAATTCAAGCTTCCCTGGTGTGCCCTCTCTTGTTCACTTATTGAAAATAAATTCAGGCTTTCCTGGTGCACCCTTTCTATGCTCACCTCTTTACATAAATTTGGGTTTCCTGGTGTGCCCTCTTCTTGCAGGTTCCTTGACAGAATCGGGTTTCTTGGTGCACCCTTTCATTGCTCAAATATTTATAGAATTTGGGCTTCCCTGGTGTGTCGTCTCATCACTAAAACCTTGACAGAATTCAAGTGGCTAGGGCACCCTCTCATTCCTCGGTCTTTTTTATACAAGGCATGTATAATATGTGAACTTTTTTATTTCGAATTTGATCTCTTGGGTTCCCTGGTTTGGATTTTAAAAGATAAGGGTTGAATATTGATACTACATGTTCACACAACCATTTATCTTCCTTTGTGGATTAATGTACGGGTGTAGGTCTCTTCGGGTGTAATGTGATTTTACCCACTCTTGTAAATTTTAATGATTATGCATTACATATAATTTTTCATTGATATGCTTGGCACAAAGAAGATTCGATCTTCTCATGACTTGGGAATGGAAACAAAACCCCTGCTAAATCTTATTAAGGCTAGTCTAGGTCTTGTATGTATTAACATAGAATGGGTTTTCCTTTAGAAATATATGAAGTTACATTATAATATATAAGTTCTTTTATTCATGGATAAGTTGGTTCCTTCTCAATAACCTCAACATGGATGTCCAACAGTGGTTCTTGATATGTTTATTCATAAATCTTATACTCAATAAAGGGATGCTACATAGTTGAATCCTTATTTTATCATTTTTAGGATTGATTTACCATTAGTATTTATTAATAATTGTATAAAGTAGTTGACTCCTTATTCAAACATTAGGATTTTATTTCATATAAGTCATCCCCTTTGGGATAGGTAATGCAGTCGAATTCCTAGTCTATTGCTATTATGAATGGTTTTATTAGTTTTACAAAATGGATTATTAATTTAAAACATTTTGATTAATGTATTGTTTAGAGAAGTTGAATTTTCTTATTGGTTCTCATAATGAATTTGTAAATTATAACATTTCCTTAAATACACCTAGAAGTTATCCAAACGAGATGTATAGTTAAGCTACATGCAATCAAGATTGTATTTACGCTCTTGAATTGTTATTCTTATGAAATATTATGTTCTCATGTATACTCATTGTTTCTTGAAAATTATAAGTATAACAGAATATCCGGTTGCACCATGAAAATAATGTTGATGTATGATTGATTAAGTAACTATATTACTCTTGTGCCATGAAAATAATGTCGATGTATGATTGATTAAGCAACTAGATTACTCTTGTGCCATGAAAATAATGTTCATGTATATTTCATGTATGACTCATATTCCAGTCTCGAGTTACGATATGTGATTGATTAATTGACTTAGACACCTCATTGTTCCTCAGAATAGTCGCCATCCCTGAGACCTTAAGTGGTAAAAATCAATTGGATGAATCCTGGGCTTGAGCGTTGCTTATGTGTCTTGGAGGTCCTAACCATGCATGATAGGTTGGGCAAGTAGTTCTTTATTACTTAGTGACATGCTTGATCATTTCTTAGTATTTTTCTTCAGTTGAACATGATGTGTTGAATTTCATCGCACCTTATGCTTATGTGATGATTATGCATCGTTATTATTTATGTGAATGCGTTGATTGTGTCGTTATTAAATTATGCTGATGTGTCTCTTGTGATGCTATTAATTATTTTGTGAGGATTTCAAATTCTCCTAATGCGAAGAAAAATAATCTTTACCTTTGTAAATCACTACTGTTGTCGTAACGGATGGGGCGTTACACCACAGTATTGTTTATCACCCTATTTGTTGGTTTTTACCATACCAAAATTTTATTAATATAAATTTTTTTTATAACATTTTCATACCTCAAAGAGTCTCGAGATATTTACTATAATTATTTGGAATAATTCCCCTGGACTTCAGTAAAATCATACATGAATAAAACCTAAGAATTCATATATATAACCACCTCTGTAAATACATCCCTGATACAGATGACTCAATTCATCCTTTGACATGGTTGAACAATCTTACTGTCAATACTTCGAGCTTATTTTTGACAATGATCGTAGATTATAAATGGATATCACCCATTATTTTGTTAAACCATTTCAACTTATTTTCTTAGGAGAATTTTATTAATTATATTACTTTATTTCCATAGATATCGACTTAAGTAATTTGAGGTATGTAACATAACATGTATACAGTTATACATGTATTTGATTTAAACTCTTTTCAAATTATATTTCTTTGTAACGATATCTACAAAGTCGCAGACTCAAAATTTCCTACAATAGTCTCTATAAACGTCATTATTTACTATGTTTTTAGGAAATTATTGTTTTTAATTTTCCAGTATCTGTTTACTCACTCTGAAATTTGTATTTACGACTAGAGTATAACCGTATTCTTCAACTTAGTAATTGATCTATCTTATCTGGATAATTCTTATAGATACATTAATTAATTAATTATGGGTCTCTCTCTCCATGTGGGGAACCCACCAGATTGTGTTTGCTCACCTTCATCCTTACGCAAAGTATCGAAACTTCATTTGTGACGTGGATTTGGGTGAGTCTGAACAAGTATAAGTGTTAATCACCTATATTTTATTTTTACTGTTGCATTATTTTAACATAGTAATTATAATGGTAATTTTACTTCTATAATTTGTCTTTTAAGTTTATACCTTCATTGTTGAAATGAATATGGAGATGGAAGGATAAGAAAGGTGTTCGAAAACACAGGTATTCCAATAGAGGATGAACACCTTCAGTAACCACTCACATAACCATATGAAAGATCAACACACCAATGTTTTCACATGGTAAAACCCCTACGGGGAAACATCCATAGCCCCAATCAACGCAGCCACTTGGAGTAGTATATTAATGCAAAGGAAAATCTTACAGAGAGATTTTACAAGAGAGTTTCTCACAATCGATCATAGACAAATGACCCTCCATTCTCTTTAAATAGAGATCATGGACCAATCGGGTGTTAATCCATGGATCAATGGCTGTTAATATCGAGGAGAGTATGAACCGTCGGATAACTCTATGTCGGGAACATATCGTGACCGTCAGATTTCCTAACTACAAAAGCATATTAATCCATACTAAAGAAAGACACTAGAAAACAAACTTTTACCTAACGACACAATATACCAAGTTGATCTTAGCAAACTCCTAAGTGTCTAAATATCCTAACATCCCCCCTTAAGAACAACTTGGGACAGGATTGAAGGATTTACAATAATGACACAATAGGAGAAGGAAGGAGGCATTAGAGCCTATCCGCCCTTAATGACAACTTCTTGAACTGCTAACGTAGATTGAAGTTTGGAAAACTTCACTTCTATAAGAGACTTTGTGAAAATGTCTGCAATTCGATCTTCTGTAGGGAAAAAGAGCACTTCAATAATTTGATCATGAATGATCTTTCTGATGAAGTGCATGTGTAGATTGATGTGTTTTCTACGCTGATGTTGAACTGGGTATTTGGCGATCTTGATGGAACTCTGATTGTCACACCAAAGGCCGGTCAGATGCTAGTGCTGGAATCCAAACTCTGAAAAGATCTATCGAAGCCATAGGAATTCTTGACTTGCATTTATCATTGCTCGGTACTCTGCTTCTACTAAAGAAAGTAAAATAGATTTTTATTTCTTACAGGACCAAGTGACAAGTCCTGAACCAAGGCTAAAAAAATAACCTACAGTAGAATTGCAATCATCGTGGTCGTCAGCCCAATCTGAATCAGTGAAACCAACCAATAAAGAAGTCCCCCCTGAACTGTAATGTATCCCAAATTGAACTGTACCACAAATATAACAAAGTATCCTTTTAGCTGCTTTCCAATGGATTTCATGGGGTGTTTTCATATACTGGGCAACAAGACCAACAACAAATTAAAGATTAGGATGAGTATGAATCAAGTATAAGAGGCTACCAACTAACTGACTATACAGGGTGGCATCAACTTCAGGAGAAGTATAGGTGGAAATAAGCTTGAATCCATACTAGACGGGAGAAGGGGTTGGTTTACAATTGTCCATGTGAAAGCGACGAAGAAGGTCACAAGCATACTTAGACTAGGAAAGAAAAATTCCTTCATTGTTTTGCAAAACTTGGAGGCCAAGGAAATAGAGCAAAAAGCCTAAGTCTGTGATTTCAAATTTCTTCTTAAGGCTGGTTTTCACATGGTTTAAATGTTTTGAGTCACTACCAGTAAGAAAAGGTCATCAACATAAAGGACAAGTATTATGAGATGGCTTCCTACTTTCTTGGCATAGACATTAGGATCAAAATGAAATCTAGAGAATCCAGTGGCAATAAGAAAGCTTCCCATTTTGGCATACCAAGCTCGGGGATCTTGCTTGAGACCATAAAGACATTTCTTGAGGTGAAAAACAAGGCTAGATTCATTCTGGACATAGCCATGAGGTTGTTCCATGTAGATTTATTCTTGCAAATATCCATGCAAGAAGGAGGATTTAACATCCATCTAATGGACCTCCCATTTATGTGAGGTAGCAAGGGCAAGAACAAGGCAGCTAGAATTCATTTTTTCTACAAGGGAAAAGGTTTCATTATAGTCAATTCCTTCAACTTGGGAAAATCCTTTGGAAACTAACTGAGCCTTGTGTCTTTCAACACTTCCATTTGATGCATACTTAGTTATGTAGACTCATTTGAATATAACAAGTTTTCTTCCTTTTGGAATAGGTACAAGATCCCAAGTATCATTTTTGATTAAATAATGATACTCTTCATTCATTGTTGTATCCCAATCTTGATGACCTAAGCTTCTACAAATGTATCTGGATCATGAGTTTCTGAAGCTTGAGCCAAAATATAAGAGGTTCACTAGAAATGTGAATGTGTCTGATGCTGATATGAAGGATCACTGACAAGATCACCAACTGCTTCTCGTGTTGAACGAACCCATCTAGGAAGTGGTGGAGCTAGTGCTGGTTCAGGTTCAAAGGACTCATCTAGAGGAGGGTGAGCAGGAAGAGGTGGGTTTTCATCCTCACTATCATCATATGAAGAAGAAACTAGATTATAAGAAGGCACAAATTCCAAAAATGGCTCATAGGCCGAAGAAGGCACAACTGCCAAATTAGGCTCGTAAGCCAAAGAATGCACAAACCCTGAATTAGGCTCGCAGGCCAAGATATTTTCATCCAATTTAAAATCTCTTCTAATAATAATTTCATTACAATGTGATTGAATAAGTCTGTAACCTTTGACATCTTCAAAATAACCAACAAATATACACTTCTCATTTTTAGGCTGCAATTGTAACATCCCGCTCTGGCGCACTGACAAAACTTATCCGTTGAGGACACTTGCTCACAAGTGATATGGATTTTTATGATGGTGAACCACTTAACCTTGATGATGATGTGTCATGATTGATGACAGGATGTTTTACGATTGCTATATACAGGTGCTATTGACTCAGTTTCATTGAGCGTGCAGGGTTTCGGACCTTGAGGATGCAGAGGCATCGGTGGAACTCCCTTGGACTCCGGATCGAGTCAGGGAGTGGGCTATTTGAGTTGTTTTCATTTATAGTGATATGGTGTGGTTTTGATGATATGCTATTGATTTCATGATATGTTGTTGAC
>JASDQU010752776.1:0-10034 GCA_032191745.1 Picea mariana | reverse complement strand
ATTGCTTGTGTGGAGTTGGGTATATCTCAGCTGTGATTGGAGTGGTAGCTCAGCCATTGAGGCTTGCTGAGACGCTATTCTATCTTTGGTTCTTGTGTGGTCCCTTTGCGGATCGGGGGGCTAAGGGGGAAGAAGAGTACCCCTAGCGTTTGGCTGGGAGGTACCGGTGAGCTTTCTTTGGTCGCCATGCAGAAGCGGCACGAAGCGAGGGAAGCAGCACAGCACGAGGGACGTCTCCGAAGCGGGCGTGTGGCTAAGGTATGATTTAAACTGGTAAAGTATAATGCATTTTACTTTAGGTAAATGAAATGTTATTGATGTCGAAATTGTGGAATCTTTATGGCATTTGTATATTTGGCAAATTTCGTTTCTGCAAGCTTGTGTGAGAGGTTCTGGCAAATGTTAAAATTTTACCGCCGTTTTGGCCATGAGAAGAATATAGTTTGTTGGGCGTTTTAGGGAACAAACAGTAGATAGGAGGTCTTTACAGCAATGCTTTCATTTTCTCATCAAGAATGTGAGCCCATGCTATACTTCCAAATACACAGAAGTGACTTACATGTAGTTTAATTTTAGTCCAAGCTTCTTCCGGTGTTATGTTTTTAAGAGCCTTCGTGGGAGTGATATTTACTATGTAATTTGCAGAGTTGATGGCTTCCACCCAATAGTTTAGATTTAATCCCTTAGATTGGATCATACAATTAGCCATTTCTTTTAATGGGTGGTTCTTTCTCTCAGCAACACCATTCTGTTGTGGTGTATATAGAACACTGTGTAGAATTTGGATTCCCTGTGTAGTGCAGTAACTTGTAAAATTATTGTTCACATATTCACCTCCATTATCTGTTCTTAACATTTGAATTTGGTGTCCAGATTGCTTCTATACAAGGGCCTTGTAGGAAAAAAACTTGTCAAAAATTTCTCTCTTAAGTTTTAAGAAGTAAACCCAAGTACATCTAGAAAAGTCATCAATGAAAGTTAAGAAATACTTTCACCTAGAAAAAGAAGGAAAATAAAGTGGACCACACAAATCACTGTGAACAAGCCGCAAAGGACCCGAGGTGTGCCAAGAGGCACATTTGTCAAAATTGTCCCGATGATGTTTGTCAAGAAAACAATGGGCACAAACACCATCTTTGCATGAAACAAGAGGAAGACCAGTCACCATCTATTTATTACATAGTTACTACAATGAGCAATATTTTAGATGACTAAACCACTCATTAAAAAGTTTTCTCAAGTCATCGCTATGAGCAACAAAAAGCAATGAGAAAGATGATGACTCAAAGATGTCAAATTTGTACAACCTGGTAATATCATCAACAATTCCAGTTGCAAGAACATGCTTCGAATCTTTTAGATCCTTGATTACAACTTGGTGAGGTGAAAACTCTATGGTTTTACCTTCACATGAATGACTGATTTGATATACTGATAGAAGTTTACAAGAAAGACTTGGAACACATAATACATCATTGAAACGACCATTTTCCACTTGAACTATTCCAAATCCTTCAACACTAAGAGATCTATTATCACCAACAAATATTTGCTTGGTGTTACATTCATTTAGAGTAGAAAATATGGATCTATCCTTAGACATATGATAGGATGCTTCAAAATCAATAAGCCACTCATCAGAAGTAGAAGTAGAAGTATGATTTGTATTGAAGGAGAAACCAGAAGCAAAAAGTGCATTTTCATGAGAAGAAGAAGAGGAAGTAGAATCAATATTGATGTTGTGCTTCTTCATCATTGCTTCTAAAGATGCCATCTTATTGAAACTTTTGGACTCATCAAGACCATTTTTCTCACAAAAGTTGCAATGCCTATTAGTATTCTTATTTTTATATTTTGCTCATTTGTCTCCATTAGGAGAAAAAACCGTCTGAGTGGGTTTGGGACCCTTATATTGCTTGTTTTTGTGGTGAGGATGTTGCTTCTTTGGATTCTTGGGTTTATATTTTTTATCGACAACTAAGGCTTTGTTGGAGGTACCTACAGTGTTGATCACTCCAAGTTGTACTATTTTATCTTGCTCTCTAATCAAAACATCACAAAAGTTCTCAAGACTGGGTTTTTGACAAGCTTCCCTTAGAGCCTCTTGCATGAGATAAAAGGTAGATACAAACACAAAATATGCACTACCTATGTTAGAAAGAATAACATAGATGCAACGATCTTAGTCTATATTTATCTTACATTCTTCACATAACGTTTTGAGTATTTTAAACTTACATTGACAGTCTTCAATGCAAGAAAAATCACTTGAACTTAAAATTAGTACTTGATTTTGCTAACTGTTGTGCTCGAATAGTATTATGTTTAGCAAATGTAGATTCAATCTTTTCCCAAGCTTCTTTGGGTTTATCAATTGATTGAAGGTGGAACCTTAAATCAGGAGAGATGGACATTTTGATTAATCCACGTGCTTCTTCATTCCTATTATCCCATTTGTCATTCTTATCAACATCAGTGGGTGTTGTTTCCTTTCACAAGGTAATCCGATACAAGCCTTTACTTCTTAATAAATCCTCCATATGGGATTTCCATTGGAAGTAGTTGGTGCTGGTAAGTAAGAGATTACTTGTAGAATCCATATTAAGTATGCAGATAATAAAGATTTAAAAATTGAAACTGATGATATGAGTGGAAAGAGATCGAAAAGTTATGTGATTTTTTTTAAAAATGGCACTGAAAATGGACTTCGGATGTGAGAGTTATGCCCTTTTAAAAAAAAGGCATAAACAGTAACCAAAGGACCATGTGGTAGTGTAAGTAGCTTTATGAAGTGACTCAATTTTATAAAGAGAAGTGGGGCTCACTTTTACAAAGAAAAGTTGCATGAAAAATAAATAACTCTAAAATAAAATATTAAATCTACTTATAGTGATTCACTTTTATACATGAAGTGAAATACACTTTACAATTTTAGCATGAACTTTAAAAAAAAAAACCAACAAAAAGGGAGACTTGAACTCAAGACCTCTTACTTAAGAAGGCAACTTTTAACCAAATGGTCTAGAAAAGCATATTCTAATGTTCAGAAGGAGGATTGAGGGTGTTGTTTTTGTTGTTTTGGAAGACGGCCTTGGAGAGCGTGCTAAAAAAAAAATCTTTTCACACAAGAAAAAAATTTTGTTTCTCGATGACAACAAGGGTTAGATCTCAGTTACCTTACTTGGAAGATGCACCTTTTCCTATATGTTTCTGATTTGTATAAATCGCACAGGGCGTGGGGTAAAGAGCATACACATATCTAAAAAAGTAGCAACTTGGAAATAAAAAAATACAAAACTGAAATAAAACCAAAATACTTCTATGCAAAAAAATTAAAAGATGCGTACTCAAACTTTATACCTTTGGATCTAACTGTAATGGTCGTATCTTGGGCAAATAGAAACCTTTTCAAGTGAAAAAAAAAGTGTTCCTAAATAAAAAGAGTGCTTTGGTTGCAATGAAACATTCCACTCAGCCCAAAAATGTATGTAAATGACATAAAATGGATATGAGGAAACTCGGCTTCATGATCTCTATCTACAAAAGGAGCAGATCTTCAAACAGGATCTGATACCATTTTTGAAAACACAAGTATTCCAACAGAGGATGAACAACTTCAGTAACCACTCACATAACCATATCAAATATCAACACACCGATGTTTTCATGTGGTAAAACCCCTACAGTGAAACATCCATGGCCCCAACCAACGTGACCACTTGGAGAAGTTTATTAATGCAAAGAAAAATATTATAGAGAGATTTTACAAGAGAGTTTCTCATAATCGATCATGGACAAATGACCCTCCATGCTCTTTATATAGATATCATTGACCAAAGAGGTGTTATGCCATAGATCAATGGTTGTTAAGATTGAGAAGAGTATGAACCGTCGGATCACTCTATGTCGGGAACATATCATGACCGTCGGATTTCCTAACTACAAATGCATACTAATGAAACACACTAGAAAATACACTTTCACCTAATGACACAATAGACCAAGTAGATCTTAAGTAACTCCTAAGTGTCTAAATATCCTAATAAAAGGTATCTGTGCTTCTGTCTTGAGATAGCAAATTGAATAGATAAATGATTCTTTTCACATGAATCATTATATATCATCAGTTAATATTACTATAATTAAATTCTAAAGGATTATACATCATTTTGATGTAAATCAAACATTTAAAATATCGTTGAAGCTTTGTTTATATCTCTTTATCAAATTTATGAACATTTTCATCCAAAGATTTAATACATTCCTCTATAATTCCTGTGTGGCTACTTTTAGTTTGAATAGGCATGTAACAACTTGTTTATACAATTTATGTATGTTAACATGCATTCCATATATATATATATATAGAATTTGATATATTTCCTATCTAGTAAGCATTTCAATTTCGTGCATTAACTATCACTTAAAAACAATAACTTCAATACAATTGTCCATGTAAATAAGACAATTTGAATCTATATCTATTCTAACTATGTAATATACAATACAAATTTACCAATAAACTTAGCATAACCATTAAATTTAACAAATAATTAAAAAAAAAAAGAATTGGAACATAGAAAGATTAGCCAAGTTCAACCTAGTCGTAGAATGGATCAGAAAAATCACTTGATCCAATCACCCCAAATCCTCTTCATGAATTCATACGAAAAAATGAGCCTCCTGCTCAACAAATTTTTGTGTCTTAAATTGTTTCCTAACACCACAATGCTCACAAAACAACCTTTCATTTGCTTCCTTTCAATACCAGTACCATAATTCTATCCACTAGATTGTCCCAGCTAATACGAGTTGTACATTTTTTGTCGTAAATAATTTGAAATGGACTTATTATGGATGAAGCATGATAACCATTGTTATATGAAAATTCCACTAAATGTAATTAGTCTTCCCATTTTGTTGGTTTCTCCATCACGTACATTCATAACATGTCTTCAATAATTTGATGGGTACATTCAGTTTGTCCATCACTTTGAGGATGATAACTACTACTAAAGTTTAGTTGTGTTTTTTAACCTGCAAACAATGCTATCCAAAATCTTGAAGTAAACTTAACATCTTTGTCATAAGTCAATTTTTTTCGCATTTCATGTAATCTAAAAATTTATTTCATTAAAATTTCAGCAATATGCACTCCTTTGTAAGTGGATTTTACCGGTATAAATGAACAAATTTACTCCATAATCAAATTGTTTTATCTTTTTTTTTTAGGAAAACCTATAATAATATCCATTTATATGACCTCCCATTTCCATCCTGTTATAGGAAAAGGTTGTAAGAGGTTGGCTAGATGTTGGTTTTTTGACTTTACTTATTGACATTGTAAAGACTTAGACAAGTAGTCGTCTATATCAATTTTCATATTAGGCCAATAAAAATGTTTTCTTAATTTTGTAACCATTTTCTAATATCCAGGATGGCTCGAATAAATATTTATATGGATTTCATTTAGAATCATCAGTTTTAAGTCCATTGAATTTCATATGTAAATTTCGTTTTTAAATTTCAGAATTTCATCTTTGTCGATTTTGAATTCTTTCCTAATTAGTTTCACTTCACCTTTCAACAGGATTTCCTTTACCTTTGTGTATTCATCATCAATTATACTTGTAGATATGATTTTATCATTAATATCATTATCATATTTGCTCATAGTTATTTCATAAATAACACTTGTTCTTCTATTAAGTCCACTCACAGCTTTATTTTCTTTCCCTTTAATATTTTTTATTTCAAAATAAAATTCTCTTAATAATTCAAGCCACCTTTCCTAGTGTGCATTTAATCCTTGCTGATTTAATAAGTACTTTGTGCCACTATTATCCGTTAAAATAAAAAAATTATGTCCTATTAAGTAATGATGCCATATCTTTAATGCATGAATTAGAGATGCTAATTCAAAATCACGTGTCACATAGTTATGTTCATGATCTTTTCACTTTATTGATTCATAAGAAATTATGTGTCCTTGTGAAAAAATTCCACCTAACCTTTCCTTGCTAGCATCAATATAGACATTAAAATAATTATAAGGGTCGACGAACTTAAGGATTTGTGCGGTAGTTAACCTTTATTTTAATGTAACGATCCTCCTCGTTACGACGACGATCCGCATTTAACAAGTGGATTTTTTTATTTTTCTTGTGTGTTTTTAACAAGTGTGTGCGCGCGTATAGGGGTAACAAACATATTCAAATCTACTTCACCACCCGACGACTAACAAGACGCAACCACGATGATCACAACAATAAGACATAAGTCACACAACAAGTAACTGCAAGCATTAAACGACCATAGACATAAGGTGCACAACAAGTAACTGCAAGCATTAAACGACCATAGACATAAGGCGCACAACAAGTAACTGCAAGCATTAAACGACATACTGTGTTATGTACAGTACGAACACAGGTGGAAGAATCCATAGTAGTAGATTTTACTATTTCTGCATAGGAAAGTAGGGTGTTTAATCTTAGTTCTCTGCTCCAGAGAGAGAGAGTGTCAGATAGGCTCCTGGCTGACTGCTCAGGCAGAAACTAGTAATCTCTGTCAGGAGGTCGCAGTGGTGGGAACTCTGCCTTTAAAGAGCCCGCGACTACTGATACGACCTTAGAGGTGTGTCGCAAGAGTGGAAACTCTGCATTTAAAGGGTCGTAGAATCTTGATACAGCACTGGATTCTTTACACAAAAAATAATCACACACATAGACTTATATACAGAGCGACTAGATTTATCATATCGAAGAGTTTGATATCATACAATTGTGAGTTTGGAAAATTCCAATTATAGTACTAACCCTGAAATTAACCTGACACTAAACATCAGCATAGAAATAAACAACAACTTTATTAACCCTAATTTTAACAGCCCAACCCTAAGCCAATCAAATAAAAGCACCCTGCAGAAGGAACCCATCGGATAAGGGTGCTCGCCAGAATTACGGGCAACACAGAACAACCCAATACACAATAAAAACAAAGCCAATTGAGCAATAGGAAACTGATGAAGAAAAGCCAGAACCACATGGGGACAACTTCAATTGAAATGTCATAGGACTCTTATAAATATGTTTAGTAACTTGTTAAGGTCAATATCATTTAAGTCAGGCATCATTTAACGACGATTCCACTCATGTAATCAGTTCAACTCCTAGGTAGCTTACTATGCATTTTGAGGAAATGAGCCATTTTACTTAAGTGAAAAATTAAGAATTAAATACCAAAAATCCATTAAAGAACTAGGGGAGTAAGGGTTGCATTATACATCCATTAAAACTAATTACAAGGATAACGCCTACTAACCATAAGTAAGATTTAAACATCAAACACATCTTATATCACGCTAAGCCTGAAAAATTCCAATTTCAATGCATCTATGTGCTATCAAAGAACCGTAAAGCCGCAATACCCCTTTCCATACATGATAACCATATTGCATTTATCATAACTAAACAAAAATGACGACCACCTTACAACTTACAAGTTATCTATAACCATTATTTTAACATTGCCATAAAACATATAACGTAGAATTTATCCTTACCATAAACATTAATATTAACCTTAATCAATACATTACACTAAATTTTACCATGAGCAATAACAGTAATTGAAAATTAGCCTTACCCTAATTCCTAGTATCAACATCAACATTCATTACATATTTGTTAATGTAAACCATAATGTCACTATTCATTTATCACTCTCACCTTGCAATAAGATAACAATCACCTTATAACTCATAGGTGGCCATTAACATTAGAGTTAAACTAATGCTCCCATGATGATAACATCATTAATTTCCATAATAGAAACCTCGCAATAAAAATCAATAAGTTACATCTTATCTACCTACACATTCACCTCACCCTTTTACTATTTACAACTGAATACCCTTGTTTCCAATTTACAACACTTCATATTGAAATAATTACTAGATGGGATGGATAATGGAATTTCCCGGTCTTAAATAAATTAGTATTAAACATTGCTTATCTGAAACAACTTGTCTTCCATCTACCTTCTGGTTGAGGCTAAGAATAATCAAAATTAGGAAACTACTTGACAAGGGCAAGGTTACCTTAAATGGTAAGGGGTTGGTTTATCGACAGAAATAAGGCTGAAACCAAACAAGTGAAGGCTTGATCTTGGGACCCTTGGCTGTATAAACAAGACACCTAAGTCCTTTAATCAACCCTTCTTATTAATGCAGTACATTAGAAAACCATAATACATGAATGTAGTACATGAATGCAGTACATGAATACAGTAATTAGCCATAATACATGAATGTAGTATATTATAAAACCAAACCTCTTGATCGTTACCCTGAGAATTTCATAAGCACGAATTTTAAGGGAGGTGTGAGTTGCTATCCATAAAGGGTGGAATGCATCCTTTTTTTTTTTTAAATGTAGAACACAGGTAACGTTAGTGGAAGGTTTTCGGTTGAACCTTTTCTTACTATGGATTATCGTGGACTGTTTAATGGGGACTGGAACTACAACCAACAAAAGAAACTTACTCAAGGCAAAAAAATGGAGCCTTAAAAACCCAACAGAGAAGAAACGAGCTAAATTATCCAAACCGGTTTAAAACCAACACGGGTCACACATAAATCATGCAAAAAGAATAGTCTATGGTATCTGTGGTAAATAATTCGGGCAAAAAGAACAGTCTGTGATTAAATATATATATGGGTTAAATAGGTTAACAAGGCAATCCGGAGAATGTCTTCCAGGTAAAAGGTAGATTGTTGACAAGTAATAATTCATAGAGGAAATCATTACGGCCATGACACCATATTTACATGGTCAAAATTTCCAGTCGAGTGATGAAGTCGAAGGTAAAAGGAACGCTCAAAATTTCGCCTAGAAGGGTCAACAAAATTTGCAGGCGTGACTTCCAGTTTTTTTTTTTTTTAAAGCTTTCAATCAAAAGCAGACACAATGTTATTTGTTAACCATTCCGGTAATACCCTAATCGCAGAAATAAAATGATTTTTTGAGTAATCACTGACTTGAGGAAAATTTACCGCCCAGAAAATTAATGTAGACCTTGATCATATAATGTTTTGATTTAAGTAGCAATAATAGTCCAAGAAAGGAGAAATTATTGACAGAAATAACTATGTTTCCTTTTTGTGTATTCGTTCCAGCATATAACTTTTAGGGACGCAGACCTAGAATGGAATCGTTTGGCATTCTAGGATACTCACACCATGCCGTGTAAGAAAAAATTTATCCCGGAACAATGCTGTGATATGTTGATCCCACCAACTAAACACACGAGGAAAAGAACAAGATATGGAGAAAAAGAAAGAAAAATAAAACAAGTCTAGGAAGAAGAAAATCCTTGCCAACAACAAATCGTATCAAACAATACCCCATCACATGAGAGATTTAAATAAAGACAGTAGTTACAACAATTACATCTATAATTGCTGAGTAAATAATTAAAATCAGCCATTCAATCCATTTGCATCCGTTAAAACAGAAATCATAACGCATTCTATTCTACCAAAAAATAAATCATATCGTTGCCTCGTCGGCTGCTTCGAATGACGTCCCGCGCTCTCTATCGTTCCTGCTCGCCGACCGCCGAGACCTCACCGGTACCTCCCAGCCAACGCTAGAGGTACTCTGCTTCCCCCTTAGCCCCCCAAGCCTCAAAGGGGCCACAAACTATCCATATGGTATGTCTAGCTTCCCAGCTCGCCTCGCAAGGCTGAGCTACCACTCCTATCCGAGCTGAGAGAATCCCAACTCCTCACAAGTAATCAGTCAAGTCAAAAATCTGGCAGCGTAATATTACGCTCACAACCGATCCCCTTCTTCCTCATATTCCCTTTCTTTTATATAGTTGTCCAAACCTTACACTTTCCCTAAATCACTTTTAAATTAAGTTTTAATAAAAATATTCTAAATATTCTCCTTCGCACAAGTGTCGTCCATCCCCCTCTTTCCTCAAATAATTATTTTCTTTAAATTATTAAATTACTCATTTCCCTCTCC
>JASDQU010752775.1:38235-48646 GCA_032191745.1 Picea mariana | reverse complement strand
AACATTAATGAAATAATTATATCAAACTGCAATAAAAAAAATATAAAACAATATTATATTATTATAAAAAAATATTTGATTTTGCAATGATTAATTGAAAATTTGTAAAACAAAACAATTAATTAATATATATAAATATCAGTGTAGTGTATTCTTATGAACTCACTAGATGGTGCGTGTTATAATATACAAAGAAATGCATTTTGAGGATTCATACACACCGATGCAAACTAATTATAATAATGCACCAGTACGAACTATTAAGAAAAAACTTCATTCCGTAAACGACATAACATACAATAATATTTATCGTTTCAAAATTGTATCGTGATAATGTTTAAAATATACATTGAGGCACTACATATAATGTACGCATCGGTGTGTTACTTTTATTATATGCACTGGGGCTCTAAATATAATGTATGCACTGGTTCTTTTAGTATAATATACACATCGACGCTTAGTAAAAATAACCGCTCCGACATCTCACCTCAAATATTCAAAATTTCACTACCCTTCGATGCACATGGTGAAACATACACCAATACATACTAATTATACAAGCATCGAGGTACACACTATATCAAATGTATTGGGGCTCATGATAACTTAAACGCATCGGTGCACACTATAACTTAAATGCACCGGTGGTTACAAAAATTAAAAAAGCATGAGTGCTTCATATGCAAACAAGGTGAAACCAATGCATAGAAATTATAAGAGCATTGATGCTCTGCATAGAATGAAAAAGGAGAAACCGATGCACAATAATTATAAATGCACCGGTGCATTTGTATTATATTAAGGTACTGAGGCATGTTTGTAAAGAGAGCACCGATGCATTTTAACAATAAAAGCATCGAAAAAAAACCTTCGCTACAACCTCCACCCACCCAAATTTTTGTAGTTATATGGAACATCCGTTAAAATATTTGCTAAAACATATGTAGTCAATAGAGGAGGTTGTAGTGGATATTTTTTTGAAAATTTTGTAACACCAAAAACCTCTACAATAACCTCCTCTAGAAGGTGTTCTCCTTGTAGTGGAAATATGTTTTTTTTTTCTTAAGAGAAAATTAGACTGAGGATGAGTCGATAAGAATAAAGGCATCCTTGAAGGGGTGTACTAAAGAGAGGAAACATCAGTTGGAGAAGTTTCTACAGGCATACAAAGGAGTGTTCCAAGAGCCTAAAAGGCTACCACCTAAGAGGGAAGTGGAACACAAAATACAACTATTGCCATACTCCCCATTGCTAAATATTTTTTTTTTTTTAAGTAAGAAGTAATTTATATTAAGGTCCTTCAAAAATCTGGTTGGTGTGCCACATTACATCCATAGTCAAAATAGCTACACTAGACTGCCCCAACAGAGGGGAAACCAGTCCATCTAACCTAGTAAGTATGCGAAGCAGTTCTGAGGCTAAAAAAAGAAAGTTTGTAAGAACTGTTCTTCCAATAAGAATAACTAAAACTAACAGAGTTTGCATATAATAACATGATTAAACACTTGGCTGGTAACCCTGACCCGTGGCTGAGAGGTCCCCCGGCCAAGGTTCCTCCTCTATGTAGGTCAGCCCCGAGTCCCAAATCATATTGTCAGTCAAATTGTCCATTGCTCTCTCGGCTTCTGTCGTCTCCAGCTGCTACTGTCGAGTTGCCGAATCTACCTTTTCCATCCTGTAATTGGTGTGCTCCACCCCAGGCTGCTCTGCACTTTGTTCCTTGACGTCGCCTTCCCCGGATGATGTGCGAGGCATCTCCTCTGAGGGCGTTCCATCCGGGTGAGAGGGAAAGGTCTCGCTCATGGAGGCCAGGAGTTGAATAAGATTCGCCACCTTATCACTCGTCGAGTGCACCCGAAAGTGGAGGTCGTCCACCCCCTGACGTAATTCAAACACCAGGCCGTATATATTTTCTAGATTGTCCCGGAGCTGCACGTCAGTGCTGGATACGGGATTCTGGTGATCATAATTCCCTGGCCTGTGGGGAGGAGGGGGTCCTTATGAAGAGCTCCGGGGGGGATCAACGATGAACGACAAGACATGTATCGGCTCTGTGGAGGCGGAGCAAGGATGCGGTGGAGTGTTTTCTACCCAAGGGACAATTTCCAGAGAGTGAGGCTGCGAACTAGGAGGCGAGAGTGAGGGCCTGCGATGCCTCCAAGGAGAGCCCCTCCTTGGCCTCCCTCTCTCACAGGGCATTGGACCGGTCGTGGAAGCAGGGTGCGACAGCTCACAGGGTGCGTGGAAACGGAGGAGGCTAGCAGAGAGCCAGAGGAAGCATATAATGTCAACCCAAGAATGTAAAGGGAGACACTCATCACCCCTTGACCAGAGAATGTAGCGGAACAACTACGCGAGAGCCATACTATGGTGTGCAAAATGGAGGGAGGGCGTGTACAAAGCAATTACGTTGCCTGGTAGCGGTTTAATGCTGGAGGGGGGTGACAGCAGTCGACACGGGCCCATCACGTGGCCTCGTGCCTGGTGGGCTAGTGCCGCCCTCCTCCCTATGCCAAGTGTAGTCCACTATCACCCCATCTCGGGGCCCCATTGCTAAATATTGAGTTGTATAGACAATCCATTTTGGAAGCAAATGAAGCGAAGAAGCAGTTGCAATAGTTGTTGGAGCATGGCATGATTCAACCAAGCATGTCAAATTGTGTCTCAGTTATCATAATTGTACCAAAGAAGGATGGGAATTGGAAAATATTTATCAACTATAGAGCATTGAACAATATTACACTAAAAAATTGGTACCCTCTACCCAGGATCAATGATCTATTAGATCAGTTGCAACACACAAAATATTTCACCAAGTTGGATCTCAAATTGAGACACCACTAGGTACACGTTAAGGAATAAGACACCCAAAATATTTCCTTCAAGATAAGGTAAGGTTTGTATGAATGGTTGGTCATGCCATTTGGCTTATGTAATGCACCCACACCATTTATGAGACCGGTGAATGATGTATTACTCCAATATATAGATTCATTTTTTATAGTCTATTTGGATGATATACTAGTTTATAGTGCTACCTGGGAGGAGAACATATCACATCTCATGTAAGTTTTAGAGACTGAAAAAGAACTAACTTTCGACTAACCTCAAGAAATGTGAGTTTGCTCAGTAGTCTTTGGTGTATGTGATCAGTGGAGGGGAGCTCAAGATAGATCCTGCAAAGAAGGAGGCCATAATGAAATGACCAATTCCTACAAATGTCACCTAATATAGGATTTTTGTTGGGGAAACACAATGGTTGTGGAAGTTGATAGCTTCATTTTAAATAGTAGTTACTCCACTTCACACCATAACAACGAGTGGTAAGAGTTTCCATTGGGGGGAGAATCAGTGGGAGGATTTCAATGAGATGAAAATTAAATTTAGTCAAACACCAGTTCTCGCATTTCCAAACTTGCAAAATACTTTTGAAGTGGAGATATATGCAAGTGGGTATGCCATGGAAGCATTTTTGATGAAGGGAGGAAGGCTTGTATGCTATCATTATGAAATATTTCACGGGGCAGTTCTCAACTACCCTACCTATGAAAAGGAAATCGATGCCTTGGTTCAAGATGTCAAGAAGTGGAAACACTATCTGATGGGAAAATGAGACCATCATCCACACATATCACCAACCACTATAGTATTTGCAGGCCTAGAGTAAGCTACAAAAAACCATCCATTACAAGTGGATGGGATTTTTACAATGATATCATCTAGTCATTAAGTATAAGAAGGGCATCACAAATAGGTTGGTAGACATGATTTCAAGGTCACCCAAATCCAATATTACAACTTTTGGAACTCTGATGCACATGGAGCCTTTTACCCATGATGCATACATAGAGGAATACATAAAATATGAGGACTTCAAGGAGGTGTTTAAATATATACAAGGCTAAATTCATATAGAATAAGGCGATGACAAGGCTAACTATCATTTCCATAATGGGTTACTCTATAAGCTCGATAAGCTCCATGTCCCTAAAGGTGAATGAGTGTATCTTATCAAAGAGGCTCACACCTCCAAGGTTTTAGGACATTTTGGTGTTGGGAAGACAATTACCAACTTACATAGGTATTTGTACTGGCCCAAAATGAAAGAAGATGTAGAATGTTATATTAGAGGATGTATATTTTTTTGTACCAACAAGCACAATAACAAGAAGCAAGGTCCATACCATCCCTTACCTATACCCACTTGACCTTGGGAAATCATTTCCATGGATTTTTTGAGAGGTTCACCAACAAACAAAAAGGGACATGACTATCTATTTGTGGTAGTTGGCAGGTTCAACAAAATGTGCATTCTCATTCCTTGTAAAAATACCATCAAAGGATAAGAAGCAACAAACATGTTCTTTAAACAGTCTAGGTGCACTTTGGGATACCAAGGAGCATCATCTTAAACATAGATACTAGATTTATTAGTACATTTTGGACTACATTGTGGGAGAATTTGGACACTGAGATGAAGAGATCTACAATATTCCATCCACAAACAGATGGGCAAACAAAAGTAGTCAACATGAATTTGGTGCAACTTTTGAGGGGTTGAAATTAGAAGCATTCAAAGAGCTATGATGAAAATATGATCTACACACAACACTCTTATAATAGATCAGTCCACACTTCTACTGGTAAGTCACCTTTTGAAACTTGATTTGGATATTTTCCACCTTTGCCCTTTAATGTTGTATATGGACAACAATGAGGAGTGAGGGAGGACCTCACAGGAGATGCATTGAGAAAAGAAAAAATTGTTGAGTATATTAGACCAATCCATTTGAAAGTATAGAAGATGTTGAAGAAGTCACAGGAAAAATACAAGGCTAGACATGATCAACATTGAATCGAAAAGTCATTTAAAGTGGGAGACAAAGTTTGGTTACACTTGAACAAGGAAAGACTACATGGTCCTGGTAAGCAGATCAAGGCCCTGCAGTATGGACCTTTTGAGACAATGGAGAAGGTGGGAGATAATGCCTACAAACTCAGTCTACCCACATATGTGCACATTTACTCAATAGTGAATGTGGAGAATCTCAAACTCTRCAAGCCTTCCACGTTGGATTAGGAGGAGGAGCATGTCCTAACTTCCATAGAGGAATTAGCACTATATGCTCAGGTAGAGTTGGTAGAGGACATAGTTTTGCAGAAGCATTTCAAAACTAYAAGACAATGGCAGCATGACCTTTGGCATATTAGGTTGATAGGACAACTTCCAAGAAAAACAAAGTGGTACTCTAGGGAGAAGGTAGAGGAAAATTTTCCTCACCTCATTCAATAAATATTTTAGGGACTAAAACGATCCCTAAATGGGGAGGTATTATTTATATTGGACCATTATATTATTTTTCATCTATCTCGATGCTTTTAGAGTGGAAAAAATTGGAGGAATAAACTTGCAAGGTCATTTTAATGGCAGGTCCCAGTTTGGAAAATTGGGGTTTGAAACCTTCCAGAGTCATTTTGAGGCATCAAGCAACATCTGTTTTGGTAAAAAATTACTTAAATTATCCTAAACCCCTTAAATCTATTCTACACAATGCAAAAATCATGTCAATCAGAGCTCATATTCAAAATTTATACCTCCTGCAAGTTTATCTACCGTGTTGAGTACCATGGTATGAGTGGATGCCATGTAGCTCCCATTACTCACACATATGGGGCTATCCACGTACAAACTTTCAAGAAGATTCTAGAAGGTCCAAAACCTTATCATAATTGAGGGTTGAGGAAGTCAAAACCCTACCCCTAGATGGATATAGGCGATATTAAATACTTGGTTTCTAGGAGGAGGAAGGTTCCATTCTTTAACATTATATTTTTTCCATAGTTGAGAAAAGAACCTAGGAGTGGTAATTTGAGAGCATAATAGAGGAGGAGAGACTCTGTAGTAGGCATACATGCCATAGTGTCAAAGGTAACTCCACCGAGAGTGACTCTTTCTTTGTACTTTCATTTGAAGAAAAGAGAGTAGATCAGACTCACCTTCTTGTGGGGTTTTGTCTTGTATTAGGTTTCCCAAGTTATATCTTGTGTTTATTTGTGGATGGTGTGTGAGTATTTATTTATGTTCTCTATTTTTTTCATTTCATCTATTTCATACATTTTAAGCAGAAAACTAGTAATTAAAGAATTTGATATCTAAAGGAAATTAACCTTCATAATAAAGATTTCAATTTTTTATTAGATTTGTTGTGATGAACTGTCCAGTGGAATATCCATGATAATTTACAAATCACTTAAGGATAGTTACAACAAGAATATAATTCATTCCAGACATTAATTGCAACAATATTAGCCAAAGGCCTACTCAAACTTTGTTTGAGATTGAATTCTATGAAAAACATATACAAGAACTCACTTTAATTCCTAAGCAACAAACATATATTTCAATACAACAATGCATACATAATTCCTTCACCACACTCTTTACCACAACCATGTACATCTCATAGCTGATGCAAATATAATTGTTAAAATCAAATGTAATTATGACTTATAAAACACCATAAGCCAAGTTGTAAGTAAATTTCGAAGCATGGTAAGAGCACTTATATGAAATTGAAACTACCGAGCAAACTAACCAAGAGTGAGCACTTTTCCACCCAACGGTAGGCTTAGTTTCACTGGTCCTTTCTATAACCAGACACTGCTTAGCTAGACCATGATAACACAAGAGCAAATCCATCAACACTTAGACAACTGGTGGTCAATTGACAAACCCTCTTACAAGTATGAGTTCAGCAGGGACTCCTTCCTCCACTGGGTGCAGGGTCTCCACAACTTCTAGACACTCCTCTATTAGTTTTCACAACACTTACAAGGGTTCCTTTACTGCTCCACAATCCCTCAGTGACTCCCTTCCCTTGTGCTTATTGTTCATACCCAACTGAACACCAAATTGTATCCTTCACACTCAGTGAGCTCAGGAACTTCCCCACACCAGTACACAACCTCAAATAAGGGCTTTCTAACTCGACTCTCACAAGTGGTGTCAAGATCACAAAAATGATTTTCTCTACATGCATAGATTCATTCTCTCTACATGCCAAAGTCTCACTCTTGCCTCCCATAAAATCACAATTTTCTCCTTTTCCCATGCAACTGGGGTTGTCCATGATTTCCCATGGATGTAATCACCCCATTCCTTGCATTTGATGCTAAGAGGACTCTCTCAACTACCACCCTAGGCTCAATAACTGTTAGGAGGAGACACTTCAACCACCCAAGTTTTTGCCTTCAATGCTTTGGGATAAAGGGAAAATGAGTGGGGCATTTTCAAATTCAAACATTAGTTAAATGGTTTGGACAACAATGACTTGGAATTATTCTATATGAACCCCAAAATCCCCTTTTATATTCCTTGCTCGTGGTATCATGGTCCCTATAGGTTCTCATCCCTCATTCAGTTTTTTGGTGTTGTCATTAATTAAAAATAAAATACATATACAATGCTTTTGATTTATCCAATTCAACTTGGCATGGTAATGAAATATTCATGCTAAAATAATCAATGTTAAACATAATTAATTACAATTTAAATAGGGAGTGAAAATGGGTATGTTACAATATGAGTCTTTTAGCAAAATGCCAAATCAAGTTTTTGTCAAGGTACCCACATTGTGTGTTCTTTATTTAGTAAATTTCACTTCATATGACACAATAATACACCATTCGGGGAATATAAATCATAACAAACTACCTAGGGATATAAGTCTTTGACCAAAATGTAATATAAAAAATGTATGACAAGGTACCCTTCGACATATCTGTGGTATATAGCACAAGATAATGTCATTGTGAGAATGGAATTCATTACAATCTCCTTTTGGAATGTAACTACCCAATAACTTCTGTGCACTTTGAGAATATGGGGTACTCTCTTAACCACCCAATTCATAATATTTTTTCTACAGAACTGAACTCATAGTTGTGTTATTAACTAATTACCATATGTAGGAAAGACAATACAAATTTATGAAACATAATGAAACCATTCAATTATCCTTGAATGTAACATTTCCCATCCTAACCGAGGTCCATTACATGCATAAATCGCTAATAAAAATTAAAATTTGTTGCTAACTAATTTCCTGTAGCTTAAAAACTATGAATTACAACCATATTTCACTGTTGTCTGATACCATTTAGTAATTGCATCTACAACATTTTAAATAATCATGAATGCATCTAAATAACTCAACACAACAACACATAAATCATTCCCAATTATAGAGTTAATGCACAACAAATAAAATCATAATACAAATAGAAACAAGATAAAACACTTATCTTTTATAAGCAATTGTGGAACCAACTACTTGGGAAATGTTCCACCCAACCATAGACTTGTTTTTCCAAATATCAAAAACAAGTCACTCCCGAGTTGGGGCTATCAATCCAAAAAAGAGGGTGGTCTCTCACTGTCCACTCACAACTCAGAAATCCCACAACCCACTAGTATTCTCCTACAACTATCTCGATTTTCCACCAAATCTCTTCCTCTTGACCCGACCAACCCAAGGAATGTACCCCTTCGCTAATATCAGTCCCTCAGGCATCCACTTCATTTATCATGGTCTATTTGGCACATGTAACCAGAAATATTTCAGTTGGGAACTCAAGGGAATTCACTGTCAGGAAAACTACAAGCAACAACAACAAACACTGTTACAATGCAACTCACACAGGATTTCACTCTTCAGGACTGAAAACCTGGCTCTTCAGTATTCAACTCTAAATACACTCCAGAAATGCTCTAGCATGCTCTAGAATCCACCCTGCATGGATGCTCCAGCTCCAAGCTCTCTTTCTTGCTATCTACTTGTTTTTCATGCACAAACATTGACTGTCTCCAAATTGTTGTAACTGCCCATACAAATTTCTCTCCTTTAGATTACTTTCTTGACTCAAACACTTCCCCAAGATAATTGTACTCAACCCCCATGCTCCCAATAACTATGGGATTTGACTTCTCACACCCACCCTTTTACATGCATTCAATGATTGGCTTTGAAGTCACTCAATTGGAAAATAGAATTTAATACATAGTGATAATAAAATTTAGGAAGGTGGGTGGAATTANAATAGAAACAAGATAAAACACTTATCTTTTATAAGCAATTGTGGAACCAACTACTTGGGAAATGTTCCACCCAACCATAGACTTGTTTTTCCAAATATCAACAACAAGTCACTCCCGAGTTGGGGCTATCAATCCAAAAAAGAGGGTGGTCTCTCACTGTCCACTCACAACTCAGAAATCCCACAACCCACTAGTATTCTCCTACAACTATCTCGATTTTCCACCAACTCTCTTCCTCTTGACCTGACCAACCCAAGGAATGTACCCCTTCGCTAATATCAGTCCCTCAGGCATCCACTTCATTTATCATGGTCTATTTGGCACATGTAACCAGAAATATTTCAGTTGGGAACTCAAGGGAATTCACTGCCAGGAAAACTACAAGCAACAACAACAAACACTGTTACAATGCAACTCACACAGGATTTCACTCTTCAGGACTGAAAACCTGGCTCTTCAGTATTCAACTCTAAATAAACTCCAGAAATGCTCTAGCATGCTCTAGAATCCACCCTGCATGGATGCTCCAGCTCCAAGCTCTCTTTCTTGCTATCTACTTGTTTTTCATGCACAAACATTGATTGTCTCCAAATTGTTGTAACTGCCCATACAAATTTCTCTCCTTTGGATTACTTTCTTGACTCAAACACTTCCCCAAGCTAATTGTACTCAACCCCCATGCTCCCAATAACTATGGGATTTGACTTCTCACACCCACCCTTTTACATGCATTCAATGATTGGCTTTGAGGTCACTCAATTGGAAAATAGAATTTAATACATAGTGATAATAAAATTTAGGAAGGTGGGTGGAATTAATAGACATGGGTAATTCCCCCTTGGATCCCTCTTAGACATTCTCTTAGACCCTCCCATATCTTTTGGATTAATTTATCCCCCATCTTTTTCCATGTTCCCTTAGCAGCTGACATCACATTTTATTATTAAAACATATAAATACAATTCACATATTACATCACTTGACCGTAGCCACATATTATATCACATTAAGCATTAATTAAACTGGGGATTATGGTGGGGATGTTACATTCCCCCTACAATTGTGTGTCATCCTCGGTGCACACTGTTATCTCCTCAAATAAATTGGTGGATTTTTTGCTTTTTGAGGTGATAGGTTTTGATCTAAATTTTATTTCTAAATTTTTTTAAGTAGGTTAGAGAGTCTGTATTTTGAAAACAAGCTCAAAAGAAACTTTGATTTTGGTTCGGTGAAGAAAAAGTCAAAATATCAAGTTTTGGTGGTTTAGGCGAGCCTCCAATGTGCTCATTAACCACCTAAAGTCTTTTTTCT
>JASDQU010752774.1:10338-37446 GCA_032191745.1 Picea mariana | reverse complement strand
TTTTTCCCTTCGACTTTGACCGAGAGAAATCCCTCTGACCCTGTCCTCTTTCTTTAGTTCTGCCTCTGACCATCATCGCCTCAGATGTAGAGGCTTTTGAATTAGTTTTCTTCCTTGTTTCCTCAGACAACAGTGCTCCAACAATAACATCAAACTCAATACTTTTTGTTGTGCTGAAACTAATAGAGGTAACAAAGTGATCCCTTGACACGGGCAAAGAACACAATAATGTAATTTCCTTGTCTTCAGAATCGAATTTTACTCCCATGCTAGTCAACTGAACTAAGAGAGTACTAAAAGTATTTAAATGATCAGTTATTTTCGTACCTTCCTTTATGCGCAAACTGTATAATTTCCTTTTTAGGAAGATCTTGTTTGTCAAGGATTTCGCCATATACAAGCATTCCAGCTTCGTCCACAAACCGTCTATTGTCTTCTCCGCAACAATGTTGAACAAAACATCATCGGCCAAACACAGGCATATGGCACTCAGTGCTCTCGCCTAGTCTTCATCTTCTATGGTCGCAGGTTATTTTTCTTTTCCCAAAAGCGCCTTCACCACGCCTTGTTGCACGATAAGATCGTGCATCTTAACCTTCTAGATCTCGAAATTGTTTTTTCCATTGAACTTCTCGATTTCAAACTAAGCACTCTGAGTTTTCACCATTTCAATAGATCGACATGCCTTTCGACAACACAGGGTCTCGTCGATCTTGGCGGATTTATACAAGAGTGGACCACTTCATCTCGCCTTCTAATAAAAAAAATTAGACTGCCTCCTCTAAGCAACAATGGATCATGTCGATCTCACTTTCGCTTAGTTGGAAATCACAACAATAAATTATAGTCGACGTTCCCTTCCATTAAGACTTCTATTACTTTACTATTGCGGTTCGTGTCACCCTAATCATCATTTTAGACTTCTGCATGAGAAGAGATGATAAACAACTTTCTAATGTGATATCGTATTTATCAATAAATTTGTTGATTTCCAAGTCTGGTGACCAAGATCTGGTGTAATTCGGACAAAATGTTTTCTTCTATTGTTGGATGTTGAATAAGCAGCCAAAAGAACCAGGAGAGAGCAAGGGAAGTAGTCTCATCAAGAAGGCGACTATAATTGCAACAATTTGTTCATTCAGGTCGATGACACTCCGCCTCTGAAGACCTGCGATTCTCTGAAATTTGTACTCGGAGCACAGGAGGTGGCACACAGATTTGACATCGCTCCCCTTATGTTGACAACCCAACGCTGAATTCGAATTTGAAAGAAAACGCAAGTGTTGGCTCAATCGGCGCTCCCTCACTCCTTGACGCCCAGTGCTGACTTGAAAACCGACGCTCCCTCCAATCCTTGTTTCCTCGTTTTATGCGCACGATTCAGTTCCTCCTCCATGGTTTTGGCACTGCGGATGGCCTCACGGATATCCAACGCTTGCTATGATACCAATTGTTAACCCTAGCACCTGTAAATCAGAAAACTAATATGCAACGAAAATACATAAAACAACAAACATTAAGATTAACGGATATCCAACGCTTGCTCTGATACCAATTGTTAACCCTAGCACCTGTAAATCAGAAAACTAATATGCAACGAAAATACATAAAACAACAAACATTAAGATTAACGTGGTTTACCCAAACATTGAACTACATCCACCAAACAGGTATCGGTTTTCTTTTTATTCTTATTCAAAGCATGATGATTACAACAGGTTCACTCATCCATATCTCTTAGCCTCTACTAACATACACAAATTAATATCAATTTACACAAAAAACTAATTCAATTAATGTGCTCCTATCCTTGATCTCATTTAGTTACAACCAATTCAAAATAATAGGATCTAAAACTATTCTTGAGAATTCGTTGTCACCAAGATTCCAACAGCCACCACAAACAACAATATAGCGAAATCACCACACACAACAATATAGTATGATATAGCAAAGTCACCCTTGCTAGCGTTGGTTTGCTATTTATCTTTCAGTCGAGACCCTTGCTAGCGTTGGATTCACTGCCCATTATAATTTACTCATGGTCGTGAATTCTGTCGAGACCCTTCCACATCCATTTCTCAGACATTTAATGAAATGTTGTTAATTGATTTATTGTTAATGAGATTATTCGCAGCGAGACGCCTTTAAATTACCATTGCATTGAAAATCACGGTTCGCGTAGGAAAGAATTTGGATGGAAAAATCCTTTCACCTCAAATATGAAATCTCAGACATTGAAATTACAATTTAACGTCTGTAAATCATTCCAACCGAGATTTTGAAATCTCTCACTTTGTAAATTGTAATGTTAGGGTATAATAAGGTCTGTGAATCAGTCAGAGAGGGGAAAGTACGAATTCAACAAATAAGGGAAATTACGATTTCATAATTGATAATCTCGACGGGGGAATTACGAAGTCAACAAATTCATAATTCTGGATAGAAAGAAAAATAATTCATAATTCTGGATAGAAAGAAAAATAAAGCAATTCTGGATAGAGAGAAAAATAAAGCAAATGTAAATACCATAAATAGATGAACACAATATCTGCATAATTCCTATATTAAACATGTGTACTCCTGAATGCAAAGTCTCATAGAAAGACGGAGAAACTTCATTATTTCAAATATCGAGAGCGTCAAATATTCCAAGTCTCATATCCAGAGTCCCGGATTCCTATTCATCTGCTTGTCATTAATATCAAACAGTGCATCAAATATTATAATCGACAAAAATGGAGAATTATTACAATCTGCCTTCACAACATAAAGGCTTAGCATGGCACGGCCGTCCTCACTTGTTCTTCTCGCCCTACCTACTCGCTACCACTGAAGGGATTCTTCACAGCCTCCATGACGCTCTGCGTAGCACCCTTCGCCTTTTCCCCAGCCTGCATTAACATGATCCAAGCTCCATTAATTTCAATACATTCAAAACAAAAAAAAATACTTCAAATTTAATTGTTTATCTGTTCAATCAGCTCTTCTAAAACGACAAATACAATATTTTATAATAAAATTAACAAAAACCTGTTGGAAGAAAGAGCCAGTTTGTTCCTTCCCCTGTTGGGCTGTACCCATGGCGGACTGACCCATTCCCTTGATCGCGTCAGCCGCCTGAGAAGCGTTCTCCTGAGTCATATCCTTCATCTGACCAGTCTTGTCTTGCGCAGCACTGGCTGCCTCAGAAGCTTTCTGTTGAGCAGTTCCCATTACCCCCTTAGCAAAACAAAATATACAATACCATCAATAACAGTAAGTTTTTAAAAATGTCCAGACTAAAGAAAATGAGGGTACAAATAATATATATCGTTACTTGAGTTGTTTGTTGAGCTTGTCCAGCCTTCTCCTGCCCATATTGCTTGTACTGCTCTGTCATCTTTGAGAATAAGAGTAGATCGATTGACCTCTTCAATGGTAATGCAGTGCTCTGATTGGTGGTAGTGCTGCAGTGAGATTTAGTGGAGACCAATGAAGGGCAGGGTCCTTTATAAATATCAGGCAGGGGAGCAGCTGAGATCGACACATCTCTCCTTGACTGATACTGCTATGAACAGATGTCGCCGAAATCTTGAAAGCGTGTCACCCATGGAAGACGGAGATAACGAATAATATGACAAGATCGTGGGGCGCGCCTAAATCCTATCATCACTAAATACGAAGTGTTTTTCAACCGTATGAAGAACACAACCAGAATTTTTTCAAAGAGCACGGAGTAGTGGCTTTAATAGTAGTTTGTTCGATCCATGCCTCATCTACATAAAAGAAGCATAAGAGAGATACCGAAGGAAGAGCACATGGGACGAAATCAATGTGAAATAGGTATATGGAATTTCGCATTTTTAGTAGTAAGATGGGAATGACTAAATATTTATTTTAAAAATCATTGTAGAAAAACATGTGAAAGATCTACTGCATATGAAACACTTTGGAGTTCCACAGAGGATTGTTATTAACTTGGGATAGTATGAAGCACTCGGAATTTTACTCAAGGCATACTAAAATGTCCACAAGGGTATTGAGAAGTTCATTTACCAAGTAGTTTGTTGGGATACTATGAAGCATTTGGAGTGGAGATCTATTAGAGTATGGAGAAATTCATTTACCAAGTAGTTTGTTGGGATACTATGAAGCATTTGGAGTGCATATCTATTAGAAGGGGTATTAAGAAAAAGGGGTATTTAGAAGTTGGAGTTCTTTTTCACCCAGAAAAAAAGCAGTGTTATTGATATTCTAGTAGAATCAAAGGAAACTTTCGAGTACAAAAAAATTGTAGTTAAATTATGTTTAACTTGTCAAACAAAAAGAGTTTTTGGTCCTCTATAGATTCTATGCTCTGTCCAAATGTGCTCTTACATCAAGTAGACCTTTTATCACTAGAGTAAGTTATACCCAAAATACAAAAACATTCTTAATATTGATTGAAGTTCAATAATATATCTTCCAATGTCCTTTCTAAAACATGTGATGAGTACCAGTGCTAGTTACCAGTGTTGATCACCACATCATTATGTACTTCTTCAAACATCAACCACCCAATCTTCTTCCCCAGAGCATGTTTTGACAGTGAGCCTGCCTAGGAGTTGAACTGTCTGTGTACATGAATGAAATTTATCTAGCTGAAATATTGCTTGAGGTCCAAAATCTTCTTCTTCCAGGGTAGTAAGGGGAGAACATTTAAGTGTGACTTCCCAACAAACCAATCTATTAAAAGCTTCAAATCCCCAACCACCATTAATTATGCTATCAAACATTTCTTTGCAAATTGAAGTAGACACCATAATCCAAGCAACTTTGCCTTATTGTTTGTACCTGCACCAACAACAAGATAGTCTCTGAAGAAATGTTGAACACTGATTTTGAGGACAATGCCAACACCACATACCCCTCCTGGAAGAACACCATCAAAGAACCCAATGGGTTTTTCTTCAAAATAAACATGGTTCATAATATAATCAATTCACTCATCCCTATATGTGCTAGACATCTCCTTAATAGACAAAACATTTTTAGAACATAGCACAACTTCATTCCTATGAAGATCCTCAAACTATATCTTATTTTTGTATCACGAGATACCCCAAAGAACATGGAGTGGGACTTCCCTGTTCATTGTGAAAGACAAGAACCAAGACAAGAAATTCTCATTTAGAGATGGGAGATTCCAAGAGCCAGCCAAACTTAATTGTGCACAGACCTCGTTCCATATAAACTGTGAAACTTCACATTGTATAACTAAATGCATCATTGTCTCTTCCACTTTTAAACAAAGAGTGCATGTTGACGGACCTACTCCACCCCTGAGTATGTAGTTTTCACCAGTAAGGAAACGATCCTCTAGACACAACCAAAAAAATAGAATAATTTTTACAGGTACCTGTAATTTCAACAATGCTTTATGCCACCATACCTGATCCACCTTCACATGTTGTGCTATTAATGCATCATATGCATCCTTTACAGTCATCGTGCCCTTATATTGATTCCAAGACCAAACGACAGTATCGTCCACATCGTTGAGTGAAATGCCACTTTCCTTTAACATCACCAAGAATCCGTTCCATTCCATAGCCAGATCGCCAACAAGTTCAAGATCTTCTGTTGAGGTCCATCCTTGTGGAGCCCAAACATTTAACGTGGTAGAGGAATAAATATGTGCTAGGGAATAAATGTATTTTCCTTTTAAATGATGTATAAGAGAATTTAAGAGTTTGAAGGAGAACCCACTTCCAATAAAAGCATCTTGTCTAATATGCACCTGTGCCCCATCTACCACAGACCAAGCTAACCAACTTTTTATGAGTGGCAATGAAACTAACAAGTTCTTCCAAAATTTTGAAGTCGAAAGGGTATTTGTACTGTTCAAATCGGAACCATAATACAACATCCACACCTTTAAGGTACTTTTTCACCAATACTTTGCTCCAAAGGCCAAATCCAAACAAACCATGCCACATTGATTTTGCAGCCAGAGCCTGTGCAAAACAATGAAGGTTCCAAAAGCCCCATCCACCTAGGAATTCTGGCCTTGCAATCATATCCCAACTAACTAGATCGAGCCCATTTTTTTTCCTAAATCCTTTCCAAAGGAATCACGAGCAAATCTGGAAAACATTATACTTGATTTTTTCTGTAACCTTTGGTAAACTGAGTCAATAGACTGGCATATTTTGTAATACATATTTAATAAGGACCATTCTTCCACCCGGAGACAACCACCTATAAGTCCAATGACCAATTTTCTTTTCCACCTTTTGAAGGAGCCATATCCACTCTAAGGCCCTATAATCATTAGGTTTCAGATGAAAACCAAGATATTTCATACCTTGATCCAAAAATTTAAAATAAATTTCAAAAATCTCTACAAACTTTCGCAACAACTCCTCTTCCAAATTGTGTGCAAGAAAACATGATTTATGACAGTTTATCTCCATCCCTGAAGCCAAACATAAACTTGCTAGAATTTTCTTGAACTCCATCCATTCTTCAACTGATCCAACACCTAAAATTACTACATCATCCACAAAAAATAAGTGAGAAATGATGGCCCCTCTTGCAACCTTTAACCCTGAGAATTTTCCTTCAGAAACAACCTTTTTCAACATTGTACTATGTCCTTCCACCACCAAGAGAAACAACAATGGGGAAAGAGGGAAACCTTACCTCAATCCCCTATGACTTTTAAAAAGAATTCGTAGACATTTACCAAAACAACAAAGTTTTCACTAGTTACACATCCCATAATCCATTGTACCACCTCCCACTTCAGACCTATTTGAATTAGTATCATTCTCAAATAGTTCTAGTTTACTTTATCATAGGCTTTCTTAAGATAAAATTTCAATATTAGTGATTTCCTCTTATTTGTTTTCACAGAGGGCATGCGTTCCTGTGCAATACCTACAACATAAAAAATTAGTCTATCTTTCAGAAATCCAATTGCTCCTCTGAGATGCTTGTATCCAAATTTCATTTTAACGTGGATGCAATGATTTTTGTAATAACTTTATAGACAAAATTACATAAATATATAGGCCTAAAATCATTAAATGATGCAGGTTTGGATTCCTTTGGAATTAGTGCCACAAAGGTAGCATTTAGATATCCATAAACACTTCCAGTTTGTCTAGACTCTTCCACAACATACAATAAACCATTGCCCATTATGCCAAAGAAGTGTTGGAACAATTCCTATGTCCACCAATCAGGCCCAGGACTTTTGTCCCTTGGCATCATACCCACCGTATTTTCCACCTCCTGAAGGGAAATCTGTTTTCCAATATCATCACTTTCTTCATCCGAGAAATAATGTGGCACTTCTTTTATCACAATGAACTAGTTTAATTTGTCTTCCTTCCCTATATCTTGATAAAGAGACCTATAAAATTTGTAATTTGTTCACCTTATATCTTCCTATGAACACATGGTTGACCCATCCAAATCTGCAATGTCCCGAATGGAGTTGATGGCCCTTTTGTGCTCAACATATTTATGAAAGAATTGTGTGTTCTGGTCTCCACTTTCTATCCAAATTGCCTGACTCCTAAGGCACCAAATTTCTTCCTCATGGTTAAGGATATCAGACTTCCTCTTCTCAAGTGAACCTAAAAGAATCTTGTCTTCACTAGAAAATATTTGTGAGGGTCTTTTAATGAAAAACTCTACCAATTTTTTGTATATTTTCTTTAACTATGATTGAAATTTCTTTTTTTCCCTGATTGCAAAAGGACCACTGCTTCCTTCAACTTATTTAACTTATCTACTATTAATCTCATAGTCAAGGGACTATGACATGAATCCATAGAATTCCAAACAGACTGAACCAGAGTGTTAAATTATGGATCCTTCAACCACGCTCGATTGAACTTAAAAGGAGTGAAGTTTCGATCAATGTTTTCCTCTACTTGCAAGCATACAGGATTTTGATCTGAAATGAAATAATTTATAACCCACGTACTACATCTTCCCAAACTCTCCAAGAAAGTCTCCATGATAAGAAACCTGTCAAGTCTCTTTGAAATTCCATCCTCACCCAAACACCCATTCCTCCACGTAGGACTGAGATGTCTTGGGTAGATATCCACAAGTCCACCAGAAGTGAACAATGAAGAAAAATAGTAAGCCAACATATCAGGTATGGCATGTTCACCCCATATTTCTCTTGATGAAAAAATTATGTTTAGATCCCCACCAATGATTAACCCATCTTCTAGCAGAATTCCACAGTCCATCAAAGGCTTCCAAAAGTATTATCTGTCCTTATATAGGCCATAACAGTTTAGCAACTTCACCTCTCTGGAGATGTCTTTTAGACAACCCTCCAGAAGGATACGTGCATTGGTACCAAAAGCATGGAGGTCAAATACCACAAGGTTCCAACCAGATAACAAACCCCTAGAATGACTATTTGAGTCCATCACAACACAGTCCCAATTTGGACAACACTTCAATAAAATTTCCTTTTCCTTTTCAAATACCACCATCGTTTCTTGAAGAAATATTATGTTAAGGTGAACAAAATTTATCAAATGTTTGAGGGTTAAGAGCTTTTTGAAACCCCCTACCCCATGTAGGTTGAGAGAGAGGATAATCATTACTCCAACCCCCTACCGGGATGCGATTCTCTAAGAGCCCTATATGTGTGAGGAGGAATAAAAGGAGAAAGCACATCTGATGTGGGAGGGATGAAAGGCGCCAAACCTCCATCAATGGCACCTGCATTTTTCTTGGAATTATTTTTCACATCCTTTTTACACACCATTACATTGTATTTGTCTCCCAATCCATTCTAAACCAACCCTCTGTTTGAAACTTGTAAAGGGGTTTTTGTATAGACTTCTTTTAAAGAAGGGTCCCACCCTAGAGTGCAACCCTCCACACCCACCAATATAGAAACATAGGGAGGGTTCCTATACATCGAACCACCTGATGGGGAGACAATGTCCAATCCTCCCCCAGAAGCACTAACGAAAGTCTGCCCTTCAAACCCAGAGGGGAAATACAAAGTGGAGTGACATGAACATAATCTAGATGCTAAGGGCCTATCCACCATGTCTAAGGGGATAGAGGAAGGGGATAATAGTGGAGGGTCGAAGCAGTCCAAAATTGAAACACCCATTCCCTTAACTACCAGGTTAGTCTCCAAGGAGGGTTTTTCAAATTTCTTCAGAACAAGTTCCCCAAAACCCCCAAAATTCTCTACAATCCAATCCTCATGATTAATGAGGGACACAATATCATCCTTCAACAGTGAATTAAAAAAGGAGGGGAAGAAAGTATGAATCTTACCTATAAAGGAGTCCCTGTCCAAGAAGCATGCACCTTCCAAGACAGTTCGAGGAAAGGCTTTGGATCCCCGATTCTAGACATCCGCGCACTCCAGAACCTCAAATGTCTTCACCAAAGAAGGGTAGTTAACTTTTAAATGGCTCGTTCATTGACAGGCATGGAAACGTAACGGTTCACGCCAGAAATCGAGGGTTTGATGAAATTATTTTTCTTCTATTATGATTTCCATATCCTCCGGCAGACCGATCTCCATATACATGTCAACCAAAATCCAAGCCAACCTTTTATTATTCCACCTTAGGGCTTATTCATCGAAGAACATAAATTTTCCCACTATGTTTGCAATGTCTACAAAAACCCTTGTCACCCAAAGGTCCATAGGGAATTTAGGGAGGAGCATCCATACATGCCTCTTTGAGAATGTTTCTGAAAAGGAGTTAAAATTAGGCATCCATATTTTAAGTATAAGAACACCCCTTCATCACAAATAACCAAACTCTCCCTATGTTTATGGTGCGCGTTATAGTTGTGCCTAGCACAATAGAAATGCTTAATATAGTGTCACCAGTTGAATGCAATGTTGCTCAAGCAAGTCCATGTGACATATGGTACTTAGATTCAGGCTGGAGTAACCACATGACAGGAAACATAGAATTGTTTTCTAGTTTGGATGAGTCAGTCTAAACCAAGGTTACACATGGAAAAGATATCCAAGTCACTATCTTAGGCAAAGGCAGTATAAACATTTTTACCAGACAAGGAGAACAAAAAGTTATGTCTGATGTATATTATGTTTCTGATCTGAAGCATAATCTGACGAGTACAGGGAAACTATTACAAAAAGGATACAGAATCTACATGGAAGATAATCATTTTGTGATCATGGATAAATGTCCAAGCAATATTCTTATTGCAAAAATCCAAATGAAAAGTAACATGATGTTCCCATTGACATTAAATCCAGTCAAGAAGAAGAATACAACGCAAATTGTTGATAAAGGAAAAAGTGTGCAGTTAGACATTGCATTTACAACGGAAAGTGCACACAATTCTAATGAAGGAAATGGTGTGCGTAGTATCAAGAAAGGAGAAAATGGCGCATAGATGAAGGCAACATTCCAATTTGAAACACATGATGATTCCTGGCTATGGAATTTTAGATTTGGAAATTTGAACTTTGAAAGTCTGAAGCTGCTACACACAAAGGATATGGTAAAAGGCTTACCATTAATTGAAAAACTGGAAAAGATATCTGAAGGCTGCATATTTGGCAAGCAACACAGAGAATCATTTCCAGTTGGAAAGTCTTACAGAGTAAAATCTCCACTGGAAATAGTACACTTAGACATTTGTGGACCAATGCAAACTCCATCTATAGGAGGCAGTACTTATTTTCTAACATTCATTGATGATTTCTAAAGAAAGACATGGATGTATTTTCTAAAGCATAAATCTAATGCATTGGGTAGTTTTCAGCAGTTTAAATCACTTGTGGAGAAACAGAGTGGTTTTTACATCAAGTGTCTAAGAATGAACAAAGGAGGATAATACATTTCAAGAGAATTTCAGAACTTTTGTAAAGTTCATGGAATCTACAATAAATTTACCATGCGATACACACCACAACAAAATGGTGTCGCAGAAAGAAAGAATAGAACCATCATGGAAATGGCACACGGTATGTTGACAACCAAACATTTTTCAAATGAGTATTGGATTGAGCAGTAGAAACTGCAGTATACATCTTGAACAAATGTTCGACAAAGAGTGTAAAGAATAGTGTTCCTTAGGAAGCCTGGACAGGTTCAAAGCATAATGTGGCACACTTAAATTTTTTTGGTTGTGTCACATACACACATGTTCTAGATGAATTGAGAAGGAAACTAGACAACAAAGGACATAAATGTATATTTGTTGGATATTCTGAAGAGACAAAAGGATACAAGCTATATGACCCTGTCGCAAGAAAATTCATAATCAGTTATGATGTTCAGTTCATGGAGAATGAAGATGGGATGGAACCATAGAAAAGACAATAAAAATTATTGATGCAATGGAGCATGATGAGACAGAAGGTGAGGTGGTTCAAACATCATGCACAGGTCAATGCATAGTCTCATCTACATCTAGCACTACAACACAAATTACTGCGTAGAGTACTTGAGTAAGAACAATAGGTGCACAGTCTACAACTAGAGTGCAACAAGCACGAGCAAGTAGTCCAAGCAATTCTACATCTCCAGATCCAAGTTTAGCAAGTTTGTTACCAAGAAAGACAAGAAGTCTGCGCGACATCTATAATGAAGACGCAACAAATTCATTTTTAGTTTTTGCTCTATTTTCACAAATAGATGATCCATTAACCTTTGAAGAAGCAGTCAAATATGATGTATGGGAACAAGCCATGGATGAAGAAATAAGATGCATAGAGAACAACCAAACATGGAATTTGGTTGATGTAACTGAAGACAAGGATGTTATAAGTGTCAAGTGGATTTATAAAACCAAGAAAGATGCAGAAGGAAATGTACAGAAGTACAAGGCAAGGTTATTTTCAAGAGTCTTTACACAACAACCTAGAATTGATTATAATGAAACATTTGCACCAGTGGCGCACATGGACACAATTAGAACCATGTTAGCTATTATCGTGCAGTACAAATGACCAATTTATCAAATGGATGTAAAGTCAACATTCTTGAATGGAAACTTAGAAGAAGAAGTATATGTGGAACAACCACAAGGTTATGATGTTCTAGGACAACAAGACAAAGTATACAGAATGAAGAAAGAATTGTATGGTTTAAAGCAAGCTCCGAGAGTATGGTACAGTCGCATAGATTCTTATCTCACACAAAATTGATTTTAGAGAAGTGAAAGTGAGCCAACACTATACATCAAATCAAATCAGTAAGGTAATGTGTTAATTGTTTGTTTATCTGTGGATGATTTGATATTTATAGGTGATTTTGGCCTAAAAGAATTCAAGACAGTCATGAAGGATGAATTTGAAATGACTGATTTGGGACTTATGAGATATTTTCTGGGAATAGAAGTGCAGCAGTCTAAAACTGGTATATTTATCTCATAGTCAAAGTATGCGCATGAAATATTGAAAAGATTCAATATGGTGAATTCAAAAGCAGCACCAACACTTGTTATAACAGGATTGAAGATGAGCAAGGAAGATAAAGGGTCCAAGGTGGATCCCACATTGTTTAAAACACTGGTAGGTAGTCTTATGTATATAACAATGACAAGACCTCACATTATGTATGGAGTGAGCCTAATTTCAAGGTTCATGGAAGCTCCAAAAGAATCACATTGGAAGGCAGGAAAGAGAATCCTGAGATATGTGAATGGAACAAAAGATTTTTTGCATTAAGTACTCCACTTCAGAATATTTCAGACTCAATGGATACACTGACACTAATTGTGGAGGCAGCATAGATGACAAGAAAAGTACCTATGGGTTCACATTTTATTTTGGAACAGGTATGGTATCATGGGAATCAAGGAAGAAACCCATAGTGACACTTTCTTCTGTAGAAGCAGAGTACATCGCAGCTATAAGCGCAGCTTGTCAAGCATTAAGGATGAGAAGGATGTTAAAAGATTTGTTCTACACTTCTGGGGCTGTCTGAAGCCCCACATATCCTCTAGGTGGATACTGGTGGCCTCTCACCTAATCCAACTGGCTTATTTTGTATCTTTTCATGTTAGCACATCTTGTTGTACTTCCAGGACCGTTTTGGGGCCCTAAACGTTGTTTTTTTGGATCACCATAGTCAAGCTATAGACAAAATTAGATTTTGACAGCGAAATGTGTAGTTCTCTGAAAGAACTTTCCAATGGCCTATCACGCACCTAAAACAGAGGTCGTATGAAAAAGTTACGACCGTGGGAAGTTGAGGTACCAACTTACACCAACGTACCCATTGGGGCCCACATGACTTTTGGCGTTTCGCTTTCTAGGGTTAGGTTTTTGGATGTCTAGGGTTTTTTCATTCATGAGTAATATCAAAAAGGCCTATGGATCTTCATTGTAATCCATTCTACTCAAACAGATGTGTGTAGCAACCACATCTCTTCTCAGAGATAGCTACCACCATTCAAGCAAGTGTTTCAGTTCTGCAGTTTTACAGTTTCAGCCTATTTCATTATTCAATAGAAGATATTGTTCACTAGATATCTATGTTTATTTTATTCAGTCTGTTAATCAGTTCGTTCCAGTCCTAAATCCAGCTCAATGGTATAAGAGCAATCTGTTCTACATTTATTTTTCTTCGTGAATGTCCCTGACAAGATCTGGGTATAAGAAGTTGGGAATCGAACCAGTCGATCCATTACAAGATTGGTCGCACCGAGCCTGACAAAAACCCATGGGGGTTGGAAATAAAGATGATGGAGTAGGAGATCCTATTAAAATGTTGCTCGAGGAATCCCTCGCACGACAAAGGAACTAAATGATGGACAACATCACGCAGATACTTCGACGACTACCCACAGGAGAAGCATCTTCATCAATCGTCCATGCAACCCCCTTTAGGGTACAAGTAAATTTTGATATCCCATTATTTGAAGGACTGATAGATGCGGATGTTGTAGATAAATGGTTGAATCTGCTAGAAGGGTATTTTTCAGTCCACAATTTTTCTGATAGGGAAAAGATCACTTTTTCACTCCTCAAGGTCATTCCCCATGTTAAAGACTGGTGGGATACTTACTCTGAACAAAGGGTCGTGGAGGAATCTGCAATGTTTGTGGTGGCTCCTACATGGGATTCCTTCTAGGATGCCATTGAAGAACAATACTACTCTATTGGAAGCTACGAGGACCAGTACACCAAATGAACCACCCTACATCAAGAAAGGGACCAAACAGTACCGGATTTCATGAATATTTTCCATACCCTACGAACCAAATTGGGTATCAAAGACTCTGAGCATCATCTGGTGCTCAAATAATGCAACTTTTTTCATAGATACATTCAAACATAAATAGAGTTTCTAGACATCACCTCATTGGCAGGGATGATTTTAAGGATAGAAAATTATTTTAAAATGTAGAAATCTTGGAGAATCTTACTAATCCTTCATATGCCAACTATACATGTTTGGCGATACTTTTGTAAAAATATTAAAATTTCTAAGGATTTTATATAGTTTTTATAAAATTTTGGTGATTTTTAAGGTAGAATAATTTTATTATATAGAATTTGGGCGAATCATTTTTTAAATAACGAATCTCTTTTTTGGAAAAACCATGGAAAATTATCCCATGAGCGAAATTTAGCCCCTAAAATCATCCCTACTCATTGGGCATGACTTATAGATGCATTGTCAAGATCGAGCATAAATTTAAGCAGAAAAGGCAAGAGTTTGGATCTGCAAACCCCTCACATCTGAAGCAGGGAAAAGGTAGCCCCAACCCACACAGCAAGGGACCAAGTCGATATGGCCACCCTCAGGACAACCAGTCCAAGCCGCAACAAAAGAAGGGAAATGAGAGGATGAAGAAGGACATGGGAAAATGGTGTGAGTACCATAAAATCCCTTGGCACAACACTGAAGAATGTCGCTCCAAGAAGACCCTCATGGTCGAACTGAAGGATTCTGAGTCAGAGATCGATTCTGATTCTGAATCAAATCCTAAAGGAGGGAAGCGAATTATCAATGTTGATCCTAGTGCCATTGTCACTACCACCAAAGTCCGACCAATCGAACCAGAAGAACCAGAGGAAGGGCAATGCCTCTTTCACTCGCATATGTGGGTAAAGGGGGCTCCTCTTCATTTCATTGTCGATAGTGGTAGTCAGAAAAACATGATTTCAGCAGAGGTCGTCAAGTGGTTGGACCTACCAACGACACCGCACGCGCATCACTACACCATTAGCTGGCTTCGCCAAGGAAGAGATCTTCGTGTCAACCAATAGTGTCATCTTCCCTACGACATCAAGATTTTCAAAGATGAGGTAACATGTGATATTTCTCCCCGTGAATTTTGTGATGTTCTTTTAGGATAACCATATTTGTGGAAGCATCATGTTGTGTATGAGTCTAGACCCCGCAATGTTATTATTACTTTGGGTAGAAAATTGTACAGGATACTAGAGGTGGCATTGCCTACTGCTATTTCTTTAATCTCTGCTAAGGAATGCAGTAAGGTCATATCACAGACCGAAAATTTCGTCTTCATTGTGATCCGTGCTCATAGTAAGCAGAAGGTCACCGCTACATCTGTGGCCTCTACACAGAGCTTCTCTTTGCAGAAGCAAGTGGATGGGATCGTGGAAGAATACAGAGACATTTTCTCCTCACCTACAAGGGTACCAACATACTGTCAAGTCAAGCATCCAATTGATCTGACCCCCAACGCGCCTCTACCTAATGGACCATTCTATCGTCACTCGCTGATGGAAAATGACAAAATCAGGAGATAGATTCAAGAGCTGCTTCAAAAGGGGCACGTCAGACCCAACTCCTCCCCTCGTGGAAACCTGATTGTACTGGTACAAAATAAGGACAGGACGTGGCGACTCTGCATTGATTACATACCCTTAAACAAAATCATGGTTAGGAATTGATACCCCATTCCTAGGATTGGTGACCTTCTTGACCAACTCAAGGGGGGAAAGTTCTTGAGCAAGATTGACCTAAAGTATGACTACCACCAGGTTCCCATCGAACCAACTGATGTATGAAAGACAACCTTCAAATCTAAAGAAGGTCTCTTTGAATGGCTAGTCATGCCCTTTGGCTTAACAAATGCACCAACCACTTTCATGAGGTTAATGGATGATCTGTTGAGACCCTTCACCAAATCCTTTGTGGTGGTATATTTGGATGACATCATCATCTTCAACAGGTTGTGGGAGGAGCACATGCGACATATTCAATAGGTTTTGAGCACTCTGCGGCAACACAAGCTATATGCCAATTTGGAAAAATGCTCTTTTGGCATGAATAGGGTCCAATACTTGGGCTACATTGTTGATGAGCATGGGGTACATTTTGATCTAGATAATATCCAAGTCATATGTGATTGGCAAGCCCCGACCACACTGACCGAGCTTCGGATCTTCTTGGGACTAGCCAACTTCTACCGACGGTTCGTGTTGGGATTCTCCCATATTGCATGGGCCCTCAGCTAGGTGACCAAGGGCAGTGGTAGGGCCAAGTTCGTGTGGGGGAAGGAGCAACAATGAGCATTCGATGATCTGAAACATCACTTGTACTCAGCTCCAGTACTCTCCTTTCCCAATCTACAACAATCGTTCAAGATTGAGAATGATACATCTAACTATGTTGTGGGCACAACTCTCACTCAGCACGGGCATCTGGTGGCATACCATAGTGAGACACTCTTCGACATTGTCTAGAAATACACCACCTATGAAAAGGAAATGTATTCCATTGTACAATCCTGTCATCAATGGAAACATTACATTCTGGGAAAAGAGATGATCATACACACTAATCACAAGCCTCTGCAGTTCATACAGACACATGGGAAATTGCAGAACGACTGCCATTAGAAGTTGTCCACATACTTGCAGCAGTGCCATCTCAACATCAAATATAAGACATGTATCTCCAATTGTGTCGTTGACTGCCTCAATCAACCTCTTGTGGCTGCACTCACCATTGTGCTCCATTCCTGTGGACATGAAGCATCTGAGTGGCCCCAACTTTATCAGCAAGATCCAGACTTTGCCACTACCTATCAACTCTTGGGTACAGGAAAAACTGTCACTGATTTTCACATTCAATATAGACTCTTATGCCACCTGGGTCATCTCTATGTTCCTACAAGCGAGTGTGCAAAGTTGATTTGGGAAGCCCACTACAGTTGGGTAGCAGAACATTTTGGCGTGGATAAAACTGTGGTCACTCTTCAAAAATATTTTTATTGGCCAAAACTTCAACAAGACGTCAACAAGTATATCAGATCTTGCACTGCCTATGCCATTTCCAAGACAGTCATCAAGAAGCAAAGCTTATACACCCCTCTTCCTATTCCCGAGAAGCCTTGGGAATCCATCTCGATGGATTACATATCTGGCTTGTCGTCCACCAAGCAAGGAAATGACTGCGTATTTGTGGTTGTTGATAGGTTTTCAAAGATGGCCATCCTCACAGCCTACAAAAAGAATATCACAGTGGCAGACACCGCTAGGCTCTACTTTGAACGAGTGTGGGTTCACTTTGGGATACCATAGACCATCATCTCTGACCGAGACAACAGGTTCCTCAACACATTTTGGTCGAGTCTCTGGTCTCTATTGGACACCAAGCTCACAAAATCCATAGCTTTCCACCCCCAAAATGACGACCAAACAGAGGTCGTCAATCAGATGATTGCGCACACCCTGCGCATGTACAATTCTAATCATCCATGTACATGGGACAAGAGTCTCCCCTATGTTCAACAAAGTTACAACAGGGCTCTCCATACATCCACCAACCACAGCCTATTTCAGGTGGGTCTAGGATTCCAACCCTTGGAACCCATTGATGTTGCACTTCCTCTTGCCACCGAACAAGCAAACTCTTCTCATGATTAGTATGTGATCAACAAAGCCACTAGATTCATTGAGCGGATTGAGCACATCCGCCAACAGGTCTAGCAGATTTTGCATAAATCCAATGCTAAGTACAAGAAATGCCATGATCAACACAGGGTACCACACCAGTTTCAGGTTGGCGACAAAGTTTGGTTACATTTGCAGAAGGAGGGTCTCACGGGGCCCCATTGGGAGCTTTGTCCACTTCACTATGGGCCTTACACTATCACCAAGATTGTGGGTAGCAATGCTTTTGAGCTCAACACTCCACCCTTCCTTGGCCTGCATCCCATGTTCAATGTGGACCACCTTCGGCCATATTTTCCACCATTATTGGACACCTCAAAGATTGCAGAACAACTGAAACCAATAGAGCTCAACCATGACTACATGGAACAAGCCTCCACTGATCAAATAGTGGACACACAGGTCAAGGGCACTCACTAGCTTTATCGGCTTGTCAAGGCAGGGAAACTCCTACACCAAGCCAAGTGGCTCACCCGGGGCTAAATCCAACAGAAGTTTCGTCACCTGATAGGGGAACTCAATGCAATGGATAACATTGCTTCCTAAGGGGGGAGGATTGATCCAAGTGGATATTCGTGGCCACCCACCTATTCCAACTGGCTCCTCTTGTCCATTTTTTGTTCAGCACGTTCTTTTGTACTTCTTTGTAATTATGGGTTATACACTTCTGGAGCTCTCTTAAGCCCCACAGATCCTCCAGGTGGATACTAGTGGCCTCTCGCCTAATCCAACAGGCTTATTTGTATGTTTCCATGTCAGGACATCTTGCTATACTTCCAGGGCTGTTTTGGGGCCCTAAACCTTGTTTTTTTGGCTCACCATAGTCAAATTGTAGACAGAGTTAGAGTTTGATGGTGCAATGTGTATCTCTTTGAAATACCTTTCCAACGGGCTATCACGTGCCTAAAACAGAGGTGCGAGGTGCATCTGGTGCATCTATTCAATCTGCTCTTGTAAAACAACCAATACAATATTTTGAAATAAAATTATCAACTACCTGTTGGAAAAAAGAGTCGGTTTGTTCCTTCCCCTGTTGGGTTGTACCCATGGTGGACTGACCCATTCCCTTGGTCGCTTCAGTCACCTGAGAATCCTTCTCCTGATTCATATCCTGCATCTGACCAGTCTTTTCTTGCGCAGCACTGGCTGACTCGGAAGCTTTCTGTTGAGCAGTTCCCATTACCCCCTTCACAAACAAAATATACAATACCATCAATAACAGTAACACGAGTTTTTAAAAATGTATAGAGTAAAGATAATGGGAGAGTACAAATTATATATATTGTTAGTTGAGTTGTTTGTTGAGCTTGTCCAGCCTTCTCCTGCCCAAATTCCTTGCACTGCTCTGCCATCTTCGAGAATAAGAGTAGACCGATTGACCTCTTCAACGATAATGCGGTACTCTGATTGGTAGTGCTGAATAAGATTTCGCGGAAACCAATGAAGGGCAGGGTCCTTTATAAATATGAGTCAGGGAGCAGCTGGGATTGACATATATCTCCTCAAGTGATACCGCTCGGCGCTATGAACAGCTGTCGCCGAAATCTTGAAAGCGTGTCACTCATGCAGAGTCATAGATACGGAGACTAACGAATACTATGACCAACCAGACAGTGGGTCGTGACTCGTGCCTAAATTTTATCATCACTATATACGAAGTGCTTTTCAACCGTATGAAGAACACGGAGTATTGGTTTCAATATTTTTTCGAAGAGCACGGAGTAGTGGTTTCAATAGTATTTTGTTCGATCTATGCCTCGTCTACATAAAAGAAGCCTTAAGAGAGATAAGGAACGAAATCTACGGAAAGAAGAGCCGATGGAACGAAATCCATGTGAAATGGAACGAAATCCGATGGAACGAAATCCATGTGAAATCAAAGGGAGGTCCTTATACATCATAGGAATCACGAGGAAACCCACACTTAATGGCGAAGAAAATGTGTCTTTGTTGCCAAGGTTTTTTATTTTGGAAAATGTCTTGAAACCCTTCAAATGTGTGTGAGGTCATCTAAGCGAGGGGGTTCTTTTATTTTATTTTTTTCATGAACCATTTGGGTGGAGGCCATTTCGTGAGTAAGGGCATTAGCCAAATATTAAACCCATTCGATAGTGAAAATAAACATGTTAATCCAAAGTTACGAATTTAATTTTGGGTAACATACACTTAATTGTAAATCTTCAACTTTTCTTTTAAGGATGGGTGCATGAAGTTCATGGACAAAAAAGGGGAAATGGAGTGAGCACAAATGTGCTCACGTAAGAATGTGTGTGCATTCTTAAGAATGTGCACTTGTTCCTGACGTGACAAGTTTGACAGACCCCAATCTACTAAGAATCAACACATGTTCTTGACGTGACAGGTTCAACAAATTCTGAACTACCACCTTCGATGCCACATCGGCTCCTCGGAAGGAACGTGCATGTGCTCTTGAGAATGCATACACACTCTAGGAACGTGTGTGTGTGTTCCTGTTGGGCCTAATTAAAAGGGCCCACAACCCTTGTTTTTCCATTCCACTGACTGTACGAATCATTTGAGTGATCATTGAGCAAATTGTATCCCCGGGATTTGTTGACAAGGTGTCCATGTGATCTTGACGTTATATTTGAGGCATTCTAGGTATTTATTCACATGCCAGTTCACGTTTCTTAAATTTCCCCTATTTAATTTCATGTTTTTTGTAATTTTGTAAGTTAATTTAAAAATTGAACCTATTTTATTTAAATTTGATTATTAAATTCTAGCACAATAATTGAGAAAACCAAAACCTGACATAACCACAGGAAGGAACACCAAATCCCAACCCACAACCGACAAATGTAAACATAGAAATTGATGAAAGGTTTAGGTTTCTTAGATCTATTGTCGAAGACTTACGAAGTAGTAGAGAGCCCACATGATTGTCATTAGCTGACAACAATGTATCGTCCACTGCAAGTGCCCAAGGGAAATTAACCAATATTTCTTATTACAGGGCTAGGATATTTGAATATTACAAGATTGACATAGAAAAAAACTAAGTGAGAGGCTTGAACATTATAAAACAAGAATTGATGTCATTATTCATTGATCCTAGAATTGAACTACAACCATAGTCAAGAAGAGACAAATTTGTATGGATTGGTGCATCCACCAATAATTTAAGAATAATTGGATGGATAGGTGGTTTATGGTGTTTGAAAAAACTCCCTACAATAATATGGAGGTACCTATATTTTTTCTTAGGAAATTATGGGTGGAATTTATGTTGGGTTACCATGTCAACTACTTTGACATTGGTGAATTCTACGGGGTGGGTCGTGGGTCCGCACAAGATAGAGAAAATGATAGGCATGACCCAGTTTTAAGTTCTAATCCTCGTAGGTGAAGGCATAACCCCATGCTCAATATCGTCTCGTTGTGTAAGGAATCATTCAGACATAGTTATCCATACAAGCCTTGACTCTAAGCCTGGTGCAACATCACAATTTTGTAGTAGTATCTCGGTAGGAGGTACGTACATGTGACATTGGGAGAAGGGTTAGACCTTTAAGCCCCACAGTAGAGTGCATCCGGGAGATGGCACATAAACATGTTAGGTATTCATGTGACCCTCATAGATGCTCAACTTTCGGGTAGATTTGTTATGGGCTGATTGAGGCCAGTGGACATGAGAGTTTCATGGAGGAGGATAGTATCTTGACCATCTCTCTCTATATAGTTTTTTTTGTAGTTTTTTCCATTTCTTATCATATGATGTTTGTAGTTTCTATGCTTGGATAATAGACCATTCACATTGGTAGATCCATCAAGGTTAGTTTCCACCACTTATGCAATAGTAGAGGCAGCCTATGCATTTGGTGCATCACATACACAAATATCTCTGACATTTGATAAATTCACCACATTGATTTGCTTATTTTCTGGAAGCCTCAAATATAATGTTGTTGTGTTTCTACGGGTTACAGTAGCATACAATTATGAGTTGTGTCCACCAAGCATGGACAAGTCACCCCCTTAACATGTATCATGTGTCAAGTTGAATCTTGTTTAAAAGTGAAATTTGTTATATTCTTTTGCTTGAATTTTATATTCTTGTACTAATAAAAATATTATAAATATGTATGTAGGTTGCTTCATTCACATCTAGGTTTCCTGTACCACCACCCTTCAATTCACCACCACCATTATTCCCCCCATCATTTTCCCCAACTATAGGGGTAGTCTGGTTGTTGTCCACCTTGCCCCGGATCTTGGGATTCCTTTTTCCACCCCGAGAGTTTTACCATCACTTGTACAACTTGTTTGGGTTTATCGCCACCCACCCAAACCATATTTGTCATCCCATCCATCTACAGTAGTTGCACCTATACACCACCCACCCCCCCATCTTTTCCATCTCATACATCCATGCACCCATACACCACCCACCTCCACTAGCTTTTCCATCCGATGCATCCACAATGATTGCATCTGCACAGTATCCACTATTCATCTATGGTGCAAACCAAACTGTTCCATTCCCTGAGTCTGCCACAACAGATGTTACCTTGGAGGAGGTTGTGCAACCAATTGCTCCACCTGTTAGCGACTCTCCATCATTGTTTGAGTTATTCATGGTGAGATCATTTGTTGATGAATTTTTATGTATCATGAATGAAATTGATTTTATGCATTTTTGTTTAAACTTGATGCTTTGATCCTTGTAACTACTGCAAGGTGGCATTGCTGAAATATTAGGGTCATGAAGTAGGGAAACAGCCCTTTGATTTTCAATATCATCTGGGGTGAGTTTTATTAGCTTCAATTATAAAGTATCATTTTGTAAGTTTATTAATTCATTGTGAATTTTTTTTTATAAGAGTGTTGTTTCTTTGTCCAATCTCTAGAGTGACAAACCATGCCCAAGCACAATACCACTCGAGGTGTTGCTTCGAGTAAGAGAAGAAAGATTGAGGTCTAGGATGCACATGATAGTTGCGAGAGTGGAAGTGGTAAATGAGTGACCAATGAGTGAAATTTTGTATCTAGGGCACCATATGTTACTTTTCCATGTTTTGACACATTTTTTTACATTTTGTATATTGGGCATGCTGTGCCATTTTAAAAAAAATGTATAGTTGAGAAGATTTTGAATATATATATATATATATATATCATGACACATGTTTTATGAATTACAATGTTTGTTTTTTTAATGTTGATAAATTATGATTATGATGATAATGTTAAAAAATCCATCTTTTTCTCTAATAATCTCATCAAAGAAGTTCCGGTCTCCAATTCCCAAGCCCATACATGATGGAGAGACACCCACATATTATAGACCTTAAAAAGTCTTAAAATATTCACATCATAATCCAATATACCAAGCTAAAATAAACCTAATAAAATCCAATACAAATTGTTCTAACAACAACCAGAGCTCTCCAATAAAACCTATTATCCCACAAACTATAGGTTGGGAAAAGCTCGAACCAAACCAGAAGATGGAAACAATGGTGAGAGATTTTACCCACTATCACCTCAAATAAACCCTCCCCTCGTTTTACTGAAGGGAGAATCCAACACAAGGGGGGACTCCCAAGGGACCCTAGGGGAAAATAAGATGTAAAGTGAGATGATGGAAATGATACCCCTATAGGTCAAGATACTAGGTGGAAGATATCTTTGGGAAAGAGTCTCAGAAGTGCTTAATAGTTTCCAAGAAAATTGAGTACCTGTAGAAGATGATGGTGCCTGCCCGAGACACAAGAAAAGACAAGTATCCAACCTTAAAGTTAAGTGGACAAGAAAGTTAAGATTTTTGTCCCTATTTGTAGTAGTCAACATAAATATATATCAATAAGTAAATGATCATTAATGCTGCTAACAAAATGATAAAATTCAGGTAAATGATACAATAGATAAGCTAGTAATCACTAATATAACTCAAGTTTGAAAGCATAATCCTTTAGCAACAAACTAAGGCTATTATAAACAAGTATTGAAGAGATATTTATGCATCATTATGGCTGTAGCATTCTGTAGCACTATTTCTACAAAAGAAAATTTCAACCCACAAAGCAAGCAAGTAAACAACCTGAAAAGTTTGTTGAGGCTAGTATATTATAGGGGAAATTTATTAGCAACTTTTGATGGTTGAAATGTGAGTTATGATCAAGAAAAGAGTAATTTGTTGCATCCCTAATGGATGTAGCTTTTAATAATTTATATATCTAAGAAGACCAAGCTAAACAAGACGCCCTAGAGTCTTTAACAACCTCAAAGCATCAAGAAAAGATTCCAACTTGAACAATGTCAATATCTCTCTAAATCATGTTTACCAATGAAAAATAATTATTTCTCCAATGCAAACTTTAGATTGGTGCCTTTATATTTGGTTGAATGGAGTCTTGAAAAGCATAAGTTAGATCAGAAAAATTCCTACAAGTGTAAATCCTATTACTCCCTAGGACATGCAAATCAAACTAAGGTAAATCTAGGAGGATGTACACCCTTGTACTCCTCCTAGCAACCTTACAATAATTGACTTATAAAATAGAAAATAAAATGAAACTTGATGGAGGGTGTATACACTTATACTCCTCCTAGGGTTTCAACCAACAATAATCATGAAACAAGCAAGAAGAACCAACAATTGCAAATTTTCCTTACCAATTCCAAGAGAGATGGAAGATCAAACCCTAGTTCACCAAGAAATGACCATTCAAAATCAAGAGAAGAAGTCTCCAAGAGGTGTGCACCACCTTATCTCAACACTTCACCAAGAGATATCACCAAAAATAATTTTCAGAAGAGAGAGATACCAAATTGCCCAAGTAGGGTGCAAATTTCAACCACAATAGTCTTCTCACAATGGGAGAGATATGATAAAATGGCAAGAGTTTGATCTCTATTTATACTAATCCTACTAAAAGTGTTTGTCGACTTAATTTTAGGTAAACAAAAAATTAAGGGGTCAAAAACCCTTTCTTTTCCCCTTTACATTACAAAATTTAAATTTAACTTTAAAAATGCACATAAGAACCCCTAATGTGATGCCATCCCTCTTCTAGGGTGATGTTTTGACACTTTTTACAAGTCGTTGGAGTTGAGGATGGAGGTCGTTGGGACTTCTACAGACTCTTTCTCATGTGATAGTTCTTCCTCCTCCAAGTCAAACCTTCTGCCATCAAAACGTGCCAAGTGTCAATCAGCAACAACACCACCACCACAACCCTAACCCTAGAGTGACGTCAAGCTCCTCAAATGTGACATTTTTTCCTCAAGAGAAAATCATTGGGTTAGAAAAGGGTTGGGTTAGGTCCTCCATGGTTTCTCCTCAGGCCTCCAAAGGCTAGCATCATCTCCTGATGCATGGGCCATGGTATCCAAACTGTGGGCGTCAAGCCCCAAGGAATCTCAAGCTAGGATTGTTCTTCCAAAATTGTCCACCAACTAGGTCCTGTAAAGACAATGAATACAACCTCCAAGGATCTCAAGTAAAATGCATCATAATAAGTAAATCAAGTCAATAAAATATCTATCTAAGTATGTACATCAAAAAACACCTCGTCAAAATAAACAAGTGCTCCAAGACCTTATGTAATTTTCCAAGTTTAGGCATGGGAATGTTGGCAAAGTGACATATTGGGTGAATCGTACCTCAAGTTTAGGAGTACTTCCCAAGTGGACCTCTATCTAGGTCATGTGGATGAAGTGACATGGATGGGGAAAAGACTTTTGGGCATGGGGTTCATGACATACAAGGGATCATAATGTCTCATTTATGGGTGCCTTCGTAGATGGTGTGTTGCACCTTCATTTCTAATGCAACCTTTTTCCAAGCCCATTTATTGCCTTTTGTTATTTTAAGATGTTTCCTGGTTGAAGACAAGGTGGGGCTTCTACCTAAGCATAAAAAACAATGCCCACCTTGACTCTACCCTAGTCACATCATGCTTCCCCAAGTTGAAGACAATGTGTGGGGCTTCTACCTAAGCATGAAAAACATTTCCCACACATGCTCCACTTTGGTTGGCATTTTGTATTTGTTATTTTGTATAGGTCCCCTGAGTTTATTATGAGAGACATTTCATTGTACTCAGGATCCATGGGTGAGCATATAGAAGGTCTATGATTGGATTTTATCTTTTTCCAACTACAAGCCTCTGAGCCTTCAAACCCTTCTTCCCATGGAATGAGGGTCAATCCCTTCTCAGGTTAGTACACACAAAAATCCCAAAAGGTAAGGAGATGACAGGATGAAGTGTGTAAAGTGACAAGTATGGTTGGGAATGGCATGATGACTTGTCAGGAGGACCTTCGAATAGAAAACCTATCCCTAAGGGTGACCCACTTACTAGGGTGCAATGTCAACCACCAAGGTGAAACAAGGCAAAGAGAATAATTTCCAAGAAGACATTACATAATCAAAAGCAGTTTAAAATGCAACAAAATCAAATGCCTCAAATATTGAAATGACCCTCACCATAATACCTAGTTTGTACCTCATGGAGAAACACCCAATGTCTTTTGGAGTCAATATGGTGTGGTGGATACCCTCATGATAAACCTGGAACTGTGGTGACAAGATGGGGCTCTGTATGTGCAAGTGGACATTGTTGGTCAAGCTATCTCTTAGTACTCATTGTCTGCAACCTGAGGGCCTTGAAACATCATCTCCTTCGTTATCCCTAGGAATTGGGGATAACATCTGGATCCTACATGGTGACAGGTACTCGCCGTAGAGTGCATGAGCACCAAAACATCTCCTAGTGGACTTGTGCCTACATTGAAACATAAAATTATAAAATATAGGGTGGTTCTATCACCCTTTGTCCATATATATCAAATCTCAAAATAACAACAAATCTAAAAAAAAAAAAATGCATTTTTTCAAAACATTTTAAACTAAACATGTAATATGATGAAATCAATATGAAAGTAGAGAAAATGAAAATTAAAATGAAATGCAACTAAGCTACCATGAATAATCAAGATGAAAATGCAATAAAGCAAGATGACCTACGTACTTACTTGGGGCCATGGCTCTGAAGAAGTCAAGTTCCCTAAATATAGGGTCAGAGAAGAGAACCATCTACTAGTAATGGAATCTTTCTCCCATCCAAGGCCATCAAAAAATACTTTTCCTTTTCATACTTCTTCTTGTCGATGTAAGGACCAAGCCAAGAAGTATTATCCTTATGATTGTATTTAGGCTTGCCCTTCCTCTTGTCCCACATGAATGCAATAATTCC
>JASDQU010752773.1:44476-59708 GCA_032191745.1 Picea mariana | reverse complement strand
TACAGAGAATATACAGTACGATCATTCTGATCTCTTTAAACTCCCCTACTTCCATTATTAACGAATGATAGTTGACACACTTCATGATACAGCTTCTGGAGGAACCACTCACCTCAACCTAAAGCATTTAACGACTTCATTATTACGGAATCTGACCTTTTGGGAGCATACGCGCACACATTCAACTCTGGCATCATTTTTGCAACCCCAAGGGTTAAGTGGCTACTATGATGGTTCCGACGCTCATATCTGTCGTACCTGATTCACCACGCTATGGAGCATTGATGTAACTCATTTAAAATGAAGAGGAACTGCAACATGTACAAGGACATCACAAGTCATTCAAAGGGGCAACTGGGATCACGTAAGTATTAAACGATTGAGACTAACGAGCTCTGCAGGTACGCATCGATCTATTTTGTTTTGTTTGTATCTTACTATGTGTTACCTGATCGCTAAACTACCTCAATCCTAATTACAGAAAATATCCTCCTGACTACTGAACAAAGTTTTCTCCGTGACCTCACCGAAGAACTCGAAAGAAATATCGAATCAAAATCAATAAAGAAATAAAGGATATCAGACTGCCCTAGTTCGGCACCCCCAATAACTCCGTCGACCTGAGTGACATATTTGAGTCGCATGCCAAAAAAGATTCGCTATGGACTGAATAACTTGCAAAGATGACCGATGCAATACCAGGGCAAGTGAAACGATTTTCAGAACACCTAATTAGAGCCCAAGCCATGCTATAGTAGTTGGACTCAAGTCTAGTAAAGTACCGGGTGCATGTAGTGGACATCAGGGGAATATATGCAGCTCTGATGGAAAAACATAGATTTCCATGGACCCAAAATTGTGAAGAACTGTTTATCAGTTGGTCTGAATACGAGATAAATCATCATTTTCAAGAGATATCTCATGTTGACTGTTAAAGAAACTGTTAGAAGATGACGCCACGTGGCGATTTTTGTTTTTCTTAAACTGCACTTAGCCGTTAATTTCAGTTAAAATTTATATTATAAATAAAGACATCAACCAATTAGTGAAGGGTCGATGGTTGTTGTAAGAACTCTTTCTTTCTAGTTGTTAAGAATTATTTTGAATCTGTTATGAATTGAGAAGTCCTTCTATACCAAAGACAAACTATTTTCATCAAATGCATGTGCTTGGACTTGGAGAAGAACTACTTCCTATTATGTTTCATGAACGATGCAGTAATGAGTAAGAGAAATTAATTATGTTGTCAAGTTATCTGGTGCAATGTTTTAATGTTCTTGGCCTTAATGATGAAAATGAATCATTGTGTTATTATGTGATGAATGGTTATGGTCGATGAATTATTTTTCTTGCCATTATCTTATTAGATATGTGCTTTCTTTATGATAATTAGTTTCTCATACAGTAATTGGATGCTCACATGATTAATGTATTAGTACTAAGCCTGTGGTACAGAATCATTGTCTTTATGTTTAAGCAAGGAGTTATCCCAAGCTGAGCCTCTTCCCCAATAGTCAAAACTTAATTCTGTTTGTTGTCAAGTGGTTTATACTGGCTTGCATCTCTCATACCAGTCCCATGCAAGAGAAAATACAGAAGAGAATAGTCTTAACTGAAGGAAGATCCTTCACAAGAAAACACAAATCTCATCGATAATTTGGCCATATCGCAAGATCTAGAGAACCATTCCATATTTAAATGCTACAGAGTCTAATTGGGCCTTGGTGGTGGGTTTGGCTCCTATTGTTGAATCAAGGGATTTAAGACCCATCAAAAAAATTGGTGCTAGAAGGAGGGCCTGAGAATGAATGGCTGAATATATATTTTATATAGCATTTCAAACAACCTACAGATTCGTAACAGCCCACATGCATGGCTAGTCATTCACAAGAAAACCCACGCACGTAGAGTACTCTCGAAGCGGGTAACTCACCCGAGCCCGAGGAAGAACCTTTTCACCCTAAAATACCTTATGCTCTTCCTCACGAGGAAGTAAATCAATTCAGAAGAATCACAAGAGCCTACGCCCGATAGATCAGTGCATTGTACTTAGCCCCCATACTCCCTTCAAGAAAAAAACAAAGCAGAATAGTGGTTAGCACTCCCAACGAGGTTTTCATATACTCTGTAGAAGACTTAATAGATTTTGTGATTACCAAAATCCAAGAACCTCTTGATTTGATACCTGAAACACCAGCCAACGACGTCTCTGAACCAGACAATTTCTCCGAAGAAGAGGAGTATAACTTAGAGTTTGAAGATATGGAAGGAAATGATGACCATGATAATGAAAGGGGGAACCCTCCTTTGAGAAATCAACCCTAGTTAGCCAGAGATGTTTTGGCCCTCCCGAGACCAGTCCACAACTTTCTGCAACATCTAGAGAAGTTTCTTCCTAAGTTCGATCCTGAAACCTCTGGATTACCTGAAGATCATATCAAGAAGTTCATACTCACGATAAAACTTATGAACGTTCAACATGAAGACATAGTCTGCAGAATTTTCCCATACACATTTGAAAATTAAGCTTCCACGTGGTATTTTAATCTGCCAGTAGGATCTATAACTAGTTGGACCAAGTTATAGAAAGATTTTCTAGATAAATTTGCAGAGGAAAATACTATAGGAGCTCTGATGGCTGATTTGTTCGCAGCCACCATGAGTACGAAATAAAGGGTCAAAGATTTCAATCAAAGATTCGCTTTCATCTTAAACAAATTCCAACTCGTGGCAAGACCAACTCAAGAGTTGCAAATCGAGTTTTATGCTAACATGCTCCTGACTTCTATTTATATGTTTGTAAAAAGAGCCGCTAAGTAAACCCTGGTGGAAAATTTTGAAGAGGCCAAGACAATAGAATTCCAGATGAAAGGATGTAAAGAAGGCCATGCCTCTCTAGTAAAGAAAGAAGCCCAACCCCTCCCAGGAGAGGACTCATTTTTTTACTAGACCTTCGAGGAAACCAGCTGAACAAACTACTGAAAAAGGTAATGGAGATATAGAATATCTACAATGCATGGTTAAGAAATTATCAAATGAGATCATAGACATGAAGAGAAATGCAGGAGAGGGAAACCTAGGCCAAAGGCCCTATAAGTCTTTCTTTAAAAGAAACCATCCTTTTAAAGCAATTGAACCTCCCCCAACTAACTTAAATATCGATCTAGGAAATGTTGCGTCTGACTCTTTCTGTACTTATCATCAGGAAAACCACTCCGAAAGAGACAGCCCTCAATGGGTACATGCCATGAATTTGATGGCCAATCGGTTTCTAGATGAAGTTTTCCTAACCAAAAAGCCAAGAAGCTCAGTTATGAATATTGCTGACTAGGAAGAGATTGACCCATCAAGAGATACATCCATGTTGATATGGGATCCCGAGCTGATCATCCCTTCCGACGACCTGTTTGAGTCTCAGGAACAACCCATGAAAGTTTTGGTGGTATAGACATGTAGTATGGGTTTGCCTAGCTTGAACGATATCGATGCCACCAAGGCCTCGAAAATTAAGTAAACTCCCGATCGCCGAAAACATCCTTCTCTCTCGGAAAAAACCCTATAAGAATTCATACCTACGATCGCCTAAACTAGATTACAACGTGGTAGAAGATTTGAAGAAGCTGAAGGCTAATATATCAGTTATGGACATATGTAGGATTCCTCAGTAGAAGGACTTTTTGTTACAAGCTTTGAACTCAGTAGAAAACCTGACGGAAGGTAATGGTCCAGAAAGAAATATGTCTTCCATAGATCTAGTGGGAAAACCAACTGTGAACACCTGTTTGGGAGATAGAAAGGAAAATCCTTTTGTCCCACCATTCCTCTTAATATTTGAAGTCTTCAATAGAAACATTCATAATTGTTTGGTAGATTCTGGAGCGTCTTCCAATGTTATGCCCTTGTCTGTTTGCAAAAAATTAAATTCCATTCCTATCAAGAGTGATAAACATGTCATTCAACTAGACAGAACCGAGGTCAATGTCATAGGAGAACTCAAATATGTGATGATCAGAATATCGACACATCCCACATTTGTGTAAGTGATTGACATCATTGTAGTAGATATCCCAAAGGCATATGGGCTATTACTGAGTCGAGATTGGTCTGAAAGGATAAACGGGTACTTTAGTATAGACCAGGCACACCTTTGGCTACCACAAAGGGATACAAGAACATGATCAAAATTGATAGGGAGAGATATCTGAAACATACATTTACTGATCTAGAAACCCTGAACGAACCCTCATCCACAGATTTCCCCATATTGGTCAATTATTCCTATGATTCTTTCTTTAGAAACTTTGCTCCTCTCTTGTCCAACGTTCGTCTTACCCAAAGCTCTGAATTTTTTTTTCAAGAGTAGTCTCTGATACCGACAAGAGACACCCTCTTCTGTCAAAACCCCATGCTGGAGATTACAGAACAAAATATGCGAAGGCATGAAATTAACAAGGGAAAGGAAAAGAGCGATTGTCGTTCACAAATTTGGACCCTCTATTTTGATTGACCTAAATCCCTGGAAGGGTCAGGAGCAGGGTTCATCCTCATCGATCCTAAATGTAAACTTCATTTCCTATCCTATAGGCTGGAGTTTGAATGTATTAACAACACTGTCGAATATGAAAATCTAGTACAAGGATTGAATAAATCCATAGATTTGAATGTCAAAGAATTGAAATTTTTTAGAGACTCTGAAATTATTGTTAGACAAGTAAGAAATACTATACATTGAAATTCTACTCACCTAAAGAACTATCAGTAGGAGGTACATAGGTTAATAGAGCACTTTGAAGCCTTCAATATTACAGTGATCCCCAGGGAAAAGAATATTATTGTTGACTCCTTGGCCACAACTGATTCCAGGTTGTCGCCTCTAGAGGATTATGAAGCCTCCCGATTCACTCTGGAGTTGCTCTACAAACCGTTGGTACCTAATAACATTTCCAATTGGAAAGTATTTGAAGGATATGAATAGATCATGAAATTCTTGACCAACCAAGAGAATTTCAAAGATATCGCTATTGACAATGAATATTTCCAGGAGAAATCAACAGAGACCGATCCTCGGACAGGACAACCTATGGATAAATCAAAGGCTCACACAACCCCGAAAGGGATAGCTAATCTATAAAATTTGTTTGATCTGAAAGAGCGATTTAAGGGATCTAGAAACGCAAAGACCGACAGCTATTGTCCCCTGCATGAAACTATAAATATTGGGACCCCATAGAACCCAAAGAATGTGAATCTCGACAAGACTATATCTAAGGAAGAAAGTAAAGCTTATCTCAAATTGTTTAGACAAAACTAGGATGTCTTTGCATGGTCCTACAGGGATCTAAAAACATATGATACTCACATCATTCAACACACGATCCCATTGAAACACAAAGTAAAAGATTTCCAACAGAAGCTACGGAATTATCATCCATCCCTGGAAGCTCTCATGTATCATGAGTTAAAGAAACTTTTAGATGCCAAAATCATTTCCCAGGTTAGGCATTCTGCCTGGGTAGCAAATCTTGTCTCGGTGAGGAAAACGTTGTGTGAAATATGCTTATGCGTTGATTTTAGGAACCTCAATAGAGCTTCTGAAAAGGGAAATTACCCAGTCCTACTGATGGAACAACTCCTGCAGACCGTATTCAGCTCATAGTTTTTCTCTCTCTGCTAGATGGTTTCTCAGGTTACAACAAGGTTTTGGTTTCAGAGGAAGACCGTTTAAAAACCACCTTCCGAACCAAATGGGGAAATTTCGCGTATAAACGCATGCCTTTCGAGTTAATTAACGCATGAGAGACCTTCCAAAGTGACATGGATGTAGATTTCTAGGGACTAATCAATAAATGTGTGGTAGTGTATCTAGATGACGTGACAGTGTATTCGAGGAATAGAGAAGAGCACATCCAACACTTAACTCAGATTTTCAAAAGGTGTAGGAAATAAGCTATATCCTTAAACCCTGAGAAAACTATCTTCGGTGTCGAGGAAGGTAATATGTCCAGTCACATTATATCTCAAGTAGGCATTCACATAGACCTAGAAAGGATTAATTCTATAGCTCAACTTCCCTTGCCCCATAACAAGAAATCTATGTAGTCCTTTTTCAGGCAAATCAATTTTGTGAGGAAGTTCACTCTTGATTTCACAGAAATCATCAAATATTTATAGAAGATGATTCACAAGGATGTCGAATTTAAGTGGGTGATGAGTGAAAATATGCCTTTAGCAATATCAAATCGGCTATAGCCCGGGCCCCGATGTTGCGAAGTCTCGATTTCAATAGAGACTTCTCCCTTTATACTTTTGCCTCTGACCAATCGTTAGTTGCAGTTTTGACTCAGAAGGATGACAACAAAAATGAGGCCCTAGTGTTGTTCATGAGCACTAATATTTAAGGAGATGAGCTCAACCATCCTGCTATAGATAAATAGGCCTATGCAGTATATAAGGAAGTAAAACATTTCAGGTCTTACATCCTCAAGAATCACACTAAAGTGATTGTGCCACACCCTGCAGTGTTGGACAACTGAGAGGGGGGGGTGAATCAGTTGTCACCATGCTTAAACAATTACGCTTCTTTTAAAATCTTTACAAGGCACTCAATGATGATCACAATAATGCAAGGAAATAAACAATGGCACATTCAGCATCAGTCACATATATGAGAAACACAGAGACATATATTTCCCGAGGAAACCCATGCAGGGTAAAAACCTCTTCTTCTTTATATGATAAGTATTATTTACATTCTTTACATTATCATACATATGAGCACCAACTCATTGTGGGGCTACAACCTCTATTTTTGCAAGCTACAACTTGCTGAGAGCACCAAATCTCTGTTTTTCTCTAGCACCCACTAGAAGGAAGCACCAATTCCCTGGTTTCTTTAGCACCAACTAGAAGGAAGCACCGACTCCCTGGTTTCTCTAGCACCAACTAGAAGGAAGCTAATACTCCATGTGTTCAAGCACCCACTTGAACCTCTGAGGACACCAGTCCTCCCTAGCACCTCCCTTCCACCCTAGAGTATGAATATGAAATACTAAAACCTATTACAGTGATATAGTGTTCAATAACAGCTTACAAGTCTCATCACTGTTCTGCAAGATTTTTCTACTCAGTCTTCCTCACTGTCTTCCTACATGCATCCGCTGCCCATTCTCTTCTTCTACATTTTGTACTCTATGTGCCATTCCCATTCAATGCACCTTTTGTTTCCTATCCATTTCAGCTGCTGCACCACCCCTTTACTTCTTCACACATGCATTACTTCACCTCAGCAACAACAACTTCATCACTTCTCTATACCGCGTACTTATAGCTTTTGTGCACCTTGTGCATGTAATGTATGCCATGCCTCTTCTTGTTCACACCACATTAATATCTTCCACATATTGAGTGCTCTGTCTGATTATCATAGTAACCCTTCATTTTCTCTGGCGGTTTGTCCACGCGTTCAGCATCATTGGATGTCATGCTGAGATTCCTCATCCTCTCGAGCTTATACTTTCTTCTTCAGTTACAAACTTCAATGCTCATCCACTTGTCAGTCCCTCTAAGAATCTTCTTTATTCACTGGAAGAAGCTTGGATACCCTTCAACTCCTCTCGTGATCACACAGAGGTCTCTTCGAATCCTCTGGCAGAGACCATCAATGGTTTCCAACAATTAGACTGCGAGGAGCAACATTGGCCCTCCGATCGTGCCCAAAATCCCCGGCACTGTTGAATGATCTTCATAAGCTTGCCTTTATTTCGTATTTCATCATTTCATCTTTCCTGTGGCCAAGTGTCTCGCTAGCCCATGTCGCGATCTCCGAAACTCTGAAACGGAGCTTTTCTGTGCTAGCTCCTTCCTCTATATGACCATGGCCATGACCAAGAACTTGTTCATAAAGTTCTTTTTGAGATTTCATTTTCCGGCATTTCAGGACTCCTGATGTTGAGAGTCTTTGACTTATCCATATCCCGGTAACCAAAATCCCAGTCTCCAATACATCAAAGGGGGTCGGATCAATGGTCCATGATCTCTTCGAACCAATGGCTCAGATCATTTCATGATTTTGGCATTCCTGTGGTGAATGTTCTTGACGCTTCCAACTACCGATCCGTGAAACTCCAAAATGGAATGGGATCAATGGTCCCAATCAACCCTTGATCTGACAGCTTAGATCATTTCACGATTTTGCATTTCACGATTTCGGCATTCCTGTGGTATTGTTTCTTGTCTCTCCAAGTTGCGATTCACAAAACTACGAAATGGAGTCTTTGACATGCTCTAATCTTCTACCACGCGTCCCTCTTGGATCAATGGTTAATATTTTATCGAGACTTCGCAACTCCACAAGCCTTTGTTGTGCCTGATCAATGGTCCGTATTTGGCCTTGATCTAATGGTTGAGATTATTTCACGATTTTGCATATTGCGAGTTCGAGAGGTGAAAGGTTGGAGTATTTCATACCTTTGACTTTCTAGTCAGTGAAATTTTGATCTGTGTCCACGTGTCCTGCCCATAGATTGATGGTCCTCCTTCTTTCAGGATTTTGTATACCCACTTCTCCTTTCACTTTAATGAACGTGCAGGTTCTCCCTGATCCAATGATGGTCGAAACTTATGCTCAGATATAATGCCTGAGATATGTCCTCCTCTTCTGCGCATTCTTCTTTTCTACAATCAGATCTGACGGTCCTCCTTCTTTTGGGAATTTAAATGGGATCCAATGATCACTGACGCTTCTCCTCCCGAGCTTAGGCACTGCGATCGAATCTATGATAATTACTCTTGAGCTTACTTTGTTCCTATTTTTCATCGATGCTTACTCTAATCTTGTCATCAATGACCTGCCTACAATCCTTTGCACATTTGCTGCCATTCTTGTTGCTGTAGTTGCCATCAATGACAAGCATACACTGTTTGTAAAACATGCCAACATGCAGTCCGATCCTTGTTTACCCAACAAGAAATGGGGGAAAGAAGAGGGAACCGGATGGCAATAGTCCAGGAATTTGATCTAGATATAAAACCTAACAAATTAGTAAGAGGACAAGGGTTATGTAAACTTGCAATCGAAGCCCAGGACCAAGTAAATGAAGATTTTGGATGGGATAACGAAATGGCACTATGTTGTGGAGAAATATCATACATCGCCCCAAGAAAAGAGTCTTGGTATAAGAATTTAACTTATCTTCTACATCATGGGGCTTGTCCTAAAAACCTCAACCCTAGGGAAAGGAGATCCCTCGGGTTAAAATCTTCACAATATCACCTTATAAATTCAATACTCTTCTGGATCAATTATGATGGAGTACTATTAATATGTCTCAAATGTGAAGACACAGACGAAGTGCTGAAGGAGCTCCATGATGGCCCCGTTGGGGGACATTTCGCAGGAAACACCACCGCTCACAATATTATGAAAGAAGGCTATTATTGTCCCACCTTGTTCAAAGATGCCCATACTTACGCTAGAAACTGTAATACTTGTCAAATAAGCGTTGGAAATGAGAAGAGAGTAGTAGTCTCGCTCCAAGCTATGACTGTGTCTAGGCCTTTTGAGCAAAGGGGGATGGATATCAATTACACCTATCTATTCAAAAATGCATAAGTACATTCTTACTTCCATTGAATATTTCACGAAATGGGCAGAGGCCATTCCTCTGACTCATGTAAATGAGAAGGTAGTGATCCAAATCATAGAAAAACAATTAATCACAAGGTTTGGTGTCCCTTCTGTTCTGGTCTTTGATAATGCAACTTATTTTTCTTCCACCCTATTGATGGAGTTTGATATGGAAAAAGGAATCATAATTAAGTACTCTGCAAATTATTACTCCCAAGGAAATGGTGTGGCAGAATCAACCAATAAGAACCTAGTGAGAATATAAAGAAGACGGTTGCAGATAACCAAAGAAAATGGCATAATCTACTCCATAATGATCTATGGTCCAATAGAGTCACACCCAAATAAGCTATAGGGAATTCCTCGTACTTTTTGGTCTACGGGAAAGAATCCATCCTTGCAAATGGGCTCTATCTTCCATGTCTTCAACTAGCCCAAAATTCCAGTGAGGAACCTTTGTTGGCCATGCAACAAATAATCAACACTCTTCTCATGCTGGAAGAAGAGAGAGAAAAGGATAATTCAAAGTTCCTATATCACCAACAAATAGTGAAAAGGTGGTTCTATAAGTGTAAGGATAAAAAAAGGAACTTTGAAGTAGGAGACTTAGTCCTGAAGTGGGACAGGGAAAATAAACCAAAAGAGAAGCATTCTAGGTTTTAGAATTTATGGCTTGGACCTTTTCAGGTGGATGAGAAGATTGGGGTAGGAACTTATCGGTTGCATAATATGATGGGGAAACCATATTCCCTCCCATTAAATGGCCAAGCTCTAAAACAATACTTCCAATAAAAAATATAAAAAATTATGTGTGGTTCATGTTGAGTATCTTCATGGTTGCGAAATACTTCTTTTGTCGTTTCTTTTCTTTCTGGTTTTCTGTACTATTGAAGGTGTGTTCGACAATATGATGGTTGGCCATAAAATAATGCAACATAGAGAACATTGTTTCTAACTTGTCTCTCACTTACAAACAGAAGAAGTACTGGAAAACCTGCAGTTACTTTGAGGAATCCTTTGTCTAACCTGAGCAAATGAACAACTTTGGAGAAATGCCAGAAGTGTCTACTTTGTTGTTCGGTAAGACCTTAAGGGAACGAAGGAAAGTTGGAAAGGATTACATGAACCTAGAAGACAGAGCTAGTTAAGGATCCACCTTAACCATCTCACTTTGCAAATAAATAAACATCCTCATCCCTCACTCACTCAGGGCATCACGCTGAAATAAAATTGATATTATAAAAAGAGTGAAAAGTAAGAGAGGGTATGCAGATATCTCCGTTGGGTCTATGGACACTCACTCGAATCGGAGCAAGGTCTGTGATGTCGGGGTGACTCTGTCGGGGGTATGAATGCTCACTGTCAGTGGAGCGACACTGAAGCAGGTGAGTAGAGATAATTAAAGGCTTCATGACAGTGAATACTCTGCTAAATTTTTGTAAGAAGGGGGCATGAGTCGGGGTCAAAGGAAATGAAGGAATCAAAGGGTTAAAACCCCACAGGTAAACCCGGAAGCATCAACCAAAGAAATTCAAATGTGAAGGTTAAGAGGTTCTGATTTAAGACCAGTTATGATTCTCCATCATCTTCTGTATCAGCCGGGCCTCGGGGGAGGAACAAATATTATTATTTTGCCCAGTGAATCACCATTTGTTGAGCACTCAACACACCCTAAAAAGTCTTTGTCCATTTCTACTTTTTGGGTACCACTTGATCCTTTGCACTACCTATTTCCACTTCAGTATCAAACTGTTGCATGTGCTTATCTTTTATTTTTTCATGTTTGAATTGTTTAAAGTCTTCTTGAACATATAAAGAATCATATTAAATTTAAAAGGGACTTAACAACTACTTAAGAAATCTACAGTCGAAATTTTCCCCCAACACGCTCAGGAAATTCGGCATCGGGAAAGATTAAAAGTGACGAAAATCACTTGAGAAGTTCAAAATAGGCAAGCACCGATCTTCATTTCCATCAACAGAAGGAGGTTTTCTCATCCCCACGAATAAACTCCACTAAATATATCGCCGAAGACCGATCCATTCGGCTTTGGCAGAAAAATGAAAGAGTAAGTGTCATGCAAACAGAGGAGTGGTATTGTCGATCGTCGACTCCTGAAACAATTTCGGTGTTGGGGATTCACAAAAATGATAATTCACGAAGAAAACTACACATTAATTTTTTGTTTGAACACTGATCCCCGAAGCCATCCCGACATCGGTAGTCGTAGTATATAGATCTTTTAGCGCATTCAATGTGATCGAAGTTCCCAAGTGCAATCCCTAACCACCAACTGAGTTCTAGATTTTATGTTTTAAAATATTTTAATAACCTCAAGTCAGTAAAACCACGTCAACATCAATCGACATTGGAAGTTTTAAAAGGAACGTACCAATGAACTCACAAAGCAGCTCAGACCAGTGATAATTATAAAAGCTCATAATTTGCAAGAAACTTAAATAAAATAAAAAACACAGTAGATTTACATACGAAGAGGGAACATGATAGATTCAAAACACTTTCAAATTTTCATATAATTAAAGCTCCCACGAAGCTCAGCTTACATACAAATAAACACCACCGACGTCTTGACTAACCGTCCCAGTTACAGTGAGAATATGAAAAAAAATTACAACAAAAAAGAGAAAACTATCAAGCGCCACTTTCGTGAATGCAAAGAAAGATCCCACCCATTATGTATCTCCTATGCACAGACCTTCTCCCAGACTACTCATGCCTTGCAGTGTTTTATTTTTCTCCTNTGTGGCTTGTGCAGTTGCAAAATCATATCTTGTTCTTCCCAAAGCGATGTCTTGAGCCAATCTGTTCTTCCTTCGCAACCCTGCGGTGTCGATACCTCCTAGTTATTCACCACCAACTGTCTCTGCAATTCTCTATTTTCTTGGTAAAGTTTGGCTATGGAAAGTTGGGCCCGCTCTAGCTGTTGGATGGGACTCCCAATGAGAGAAACATGTGTTTTCTCCTTTCCCTTTTGTTTCCCACTTCCTCGACTGGTAGTCTCGACAGGCTCCAGCCAGGTAGTGTGCATCGTAAACTCCTCAGTGGACGGGTGTGCACTTAGCTTAGTTGGGTGGCGATATTCTCCTCCCTTTTCCTTATTTTTTCCAGGATTTCCCCTCCTCCGCAGTGTCTTCTCCTGAGAGGGAACGACACCCAACACATGTCCTTCTAACATATTTCTCTCCACTCTCACCTCTACTTGAGATGATGACACTGTTTTCGAGCAAGGGCAAGTACGTCCTATAGAAGATTCAAGGACACTGGATTGCAATAAGAAAGAGTCCCAGGCACATTGGGGCTCAGACCTGGCACTCTGGCTACCTCGCAAACCCCGTCCCTTATTTAAGGGGGATCCCATAGTGCAACAAAATATTGTCTTAGACGTCTTCAGATGATTAAAGACTATGAGGCAAAGTTCTGCCAGAATTACACTCGGAAGGCCAATGTTACCGATGTATAAAATTGGTTGCTATGTAGAATTCCCCACAGAGCCCCTAGAGATTATAGTGGAATGAGGAAGAAAAATAGAACGTGTCAAAGGACACTCATGCCTTGCGATAGGATGTCTCAAAGAGTTAGCGCGTCATAGCTTCTCGACGGAAGAAATCCAGAATGTATGAAACGTCATCGATTGGAGTTATAGGGAATATACGGTATGATCATTCTAATCTCTTTAAAATCCCTAGCTTCCATTATTAACGAATGATAGTTGACACACTTGGTGATACGGCTTCTAGAGGAACCACTCACCTCAACCTGAGGCATTTAACGACTTCATTATTACAGTATCTGACCTTTTGGGAGTGTACGTGCACACGTTCGACTCTAGCATCCTTTCCCCATCCCCAAGGGTCAAGTGACTATTGTGATGGTTCCGATGCTCATATCCATCGTACCCAATTTTCCATGCTATGTCACACTGATGTAACTCATTTAAACTGAAGAGGAGCGACAGCATGGATAAGGAAATCATAGGTCATTCAAAGGGGCGATTGGGATCACGTAAATATTAAATGATCAAGACTAATGAGCTCCAAGGGTATGCATCTGTCTATTATGTTTTGTTTGTATATTAATATGTGTTACCTAATTGCTAAACTACCTCAACCCTGATTATAGGAAAGATCCTCCCGACTATCGAAAATGTTTTGCTCTGTGACCTCACCGAAGAAATCGAAATAAATATCGAAGAAAAATCAACAGACCAATAAAGGATATTAGACTCCCCAAGTTCATCACCCCCGATAACTTCGTTGACCTGAGTGACATAGTTGAGTCGCATGAAAACAAGATTTTCTATGGACCGAAGAACTCACAAAGATGATCGATGCAAGACCAGGGCAAGTGAAACAATTTGCAGAACATCTAATCAAAGCCCGAACCATGCTACAACAGTTGGAATCTAGTATGGTAAAGTATCGGGTGCATGCAGTGGACATTAGGGGAATATATGCGACTTCGATTGAACAACACAAATTTCCATGGGCCCGGACTTGTGAAGAACTGTTTATCAGTTGGTCCAAATACGAGAGAACTCACCATTTTCAAGAGATATCTCGGGTTGACTGTTAAAGAAACTATTAGAAGATGACGCCACGTGGTGATTTTTGTTTTTCTTAAACTGAACTTAGTCATTAATTTCAGTTAAAATTTATATTATAAATAAAGACATCGACCAATTAGTGAAGGGTTGATGGTTGTTGTAATAACTCTTTATTTCTGGTTGTTAAGAATTATTTTAAAGATGCTATGAATTGAGAAGTCCTTCTGGACCAAAGACAAACTATTTTTATCAAATTCATGTGATTGGACTTGGAGAAGAACTACTTCCTATCATGTTTCATGAATGATGCAGTAATGAGTAAGAGAAATTAATTTTATTGTCAAGTTATCTGGTGCAATGCTTTAATGTTCTTGGCTTTAATGATGAAAATGAATCGTTGTGTTATTATGTGATAAATGGTTATGGTAGATGAATTATTTTTCTTGCCATTATCTTATTACATATGTGATTTACTTATGATAATTAGTTTCTCAAATAGTAATTGGATGCTCACATGGTTGATGTATTAGTACTAGGCCTATGGTATAGAATCATTGTCTGCATGTTTGAGCAACAGGTTATCCCAAGCTCAGCCTCTTCTCTAGTAGTTAAGACTTAATCTTGTTTGATGTCAAGTTGGTTTATACTAGCTTGCATCTCTCATACCAGCCCCACCCAAGAGAAAATACAGAAGAGAGTAGTCCTAACTAAGGGAAGAGACTTCACAATAAAACACAAAGCCTATCGATAATTTGGCCGGATCGCAAGATCTGGAAAACCATTCCATCTTTAAACGTTGCAGAGTCTAATTGGGCCTCAGTGGTGGGTTTGGTTCCTACTGTTGAAACAAGGGATTTAAGACCCATCAACACTCAGATCTAGCATTCATTTATCATAAATAGAGCAATAAGAATCCATACATCTAGCTAAAAGATATAATGATCAGTGCACTAAGAAGATAAACACAAATAACATGAAAAAAATTACACAAAGCACATCAACACAGCATATATGTGGTTTACCCCAGTATGGGGCTATGTCC
>JASDQU010752773.1:32023-44426 GCA_032191745.1 Picea mariana | reverse complement strand
TCAACACAGCATATATGTGGTTTACCCCAGTATGGGGCTATGTCCACCAAATTCTTCTTCTTCTTTATTAGTCTTCAAGCATCTTACATTCCTCTTCTCCTGTGCACAAAGCCACAAAGCCAACTCCACAAAGGAAAGAAGATCTGTGCGCACCTCGCCAGATCCTCCTTCCCCAAATTAGGTCGGGGAACAAAGCCTTACACAGTCTATGCACAAATCCTCTTACAATCACTTGCACTCAACTCTGCAAGTCTTAACATATTCTAGTTGTGTAGTAAGACAATGACCTCTTGCACTAATATGATTCTAGTACTTCTTACATCTCTTGGATTCATATTTATACATTTACAAAAGGACCTAAACATGGGTAAAACCCATGGGCCGACATCCCATACCCATTACATAAACCCTAAAAGTATAAAAATTCCGCAAAATGAGCAATATCCTACGATCTTCACTTTACCCAAGCGCTTCGTCTTCAACCAGCCTGTCAAAGTCCCAAAAATGGTAAAAAATGACCAATGTTTCCTCAAAACTTGGTTTCAGGCCAACAGGCCCCCAACACTCACCTGTGACTCATCCTGAGTCAATTTGATCTTGGTAACACAGATTCAAAGGCATCGAGCTTAGCTCAAGCTGCCTCGACTTGCTACTTTTCTAAAGCCTCTTGCTCCACAAGCTCCTGAATTACTTGCTCGATGACACGCCCTTCCAGGCGTTGTTCCACTTTTGTGACCACCTGTTCCAGCTGTGAGCCTCGTCCCTCGATCTCTTCCAAAATCGTGCAGGCTTCGTCCTGCACTAGCTGGAGTCTTTGTATAACCTCTATAACTTTTCTCTTGATGGTAGTGACCTACTTCTAGACTACGCATTGCTTCTGTGACCTCTTCATCTTCTCAACTGCAGTCAACAGTTTCATATTTTCTTGTATAGTGGATGCCTGTTCCTTCACCTTATGGAGTTGTGCTTCCAATTTCCTCAGCTCCATATATTCTGCAAGGCGCTCATAGGTATTTTCACTTCGATCACTTAAATGCTTACACTCTGAGGCCAATGCCCTGATTCGTTCTACTGCACTCCTGACAGCTTCTTCCCTTTGATCCTACACTTCTTGTGGAGTGCTTGACACTGCCTGAAGTTCTAACTCTTCTACTCTTGCTTGAACCTATTGAATGGCCTCAGCGAGCTTCCCCACTTGGCTCTTAGTTGACTCTTATTCCATCTGTGCCAAGCCTGACATAGAGCGAAGTTCTCTAGTCACTGTCTCTTTAACCCCAATCTTCTCCGCGAGCAATTGGTCTTTCTCTTTGTGATTTTCTCTTTGTCCTCTTCGAACATCACCCTAAGTTCATCTTTCTCTTTTTGCATGGTTAGAAGTTGCTCTTGGATCTCCTCCTTTTCTTTCTTTAAGGCCTCTGTGGTCTTCTCCTTTTCTTCTTGGGCTCGAAGAAGCTGAGCCTCTGTTGCATCTACTAACCTTTGTAATTGGGTGGGATCATCCCCCAATTATACACTTTCAAATAAATATGGCGCAATAGGCACTGCACGGCTCGAATGGATAACTTGTTGGGTGTCCTTGAGTTCCTTCTCTATTCTGTCATACACCGAATCCTTCTTTTCTCAATGTCTCTATAGTATGTTTTCTGAAGCATCCTCTACGGCTGTGTTGATGAGATCAATATCATCCACTGTGAGCACATTCTTCGACTGAGGCTTGTTTGCATTAGCCTTCTTTCTGGCCAAAGGTTTTTCTTGGGAAGCCTTCCTCTTCTGCGATGCTTCAACTTTGGTGAGGGGATCTTTCGACGGTGTGGCTTTTCCTTTGTCTTTCTTTTCTCCTTCCTTCCCTCCTTCCTCTTGGTTCACTTAGTTTTCTCCTCCTCCTGCAGGTGAATCATGCCTACTTTCATCTGATGCATTGTCCTCCTCATCAATTTCTATGTCTTGGACTTCGTCCTTTTTTTTCTTCTTCTTTGCGTTTCTCTGTCCATCATACTCAGTTCGGGTGACCAAAGGACTTTCGTTGATGTCGGGGTCAGAAAGTTTTGCATCCTCGACCAGTACAAGGAATTTGGATGGCCATTCTTTGGTTATCTCCTCCATATCTTTGTCACTCAGTTTATAATATGACTCCAGATCCTCCTTACTTTCATCCCTACGTGTGGTGATGTGGATGAAGTGTCAGTCTATGTGGAACTTCACTAGTGGCCTGTAATGATGGAGTGTATTCAGTGTCATTCAGGGAAATGATCCAATGGCATGCTTCAAATGTAATTAGTAGGTATGGAAAATGACATTTGATTGTCATTTCTTGGCCATATCACGCGTGTAGCACAGGGTGGCGAACCTTGCGGCCAATGGTTCTGATGGCTCAACTTTTGGGAAGTCTTCTCCTTCTGGCATTTTCTAGGCCACAAATGCAATGAGCACCAGTAACTGATTGAAGTTGAATTTGTACCCTTGGTCTTGCGCTTCACATTAGTCCTTTTCCAATTCATTGACAAGGTAACTCGCCCAGTTCATCTACATTCCTTCGACACAGTTCCCTATGAGTTTGACTACGAACCCTGTGACCTGTGTCAGATGGTTCTTTCGAAAAATATTGCCAGCTATAAGCTGACAAGCTCGGTGAACTGTGCCATCCTGGATGGAGGATACCTTGTATCCTTGCTTTCCCTTCTCTACATATCCATAGGCCTCCTTGATATGCTGGGCCACGGACACATATGACGTCTTTCCTAGGTAGAGCTGGTGAGGGTATGATCCCTGCATGCTTAGTCCAGTGATCAAGTGGATCAACATCGGATCCATAGTGATGCACCTATATAACCAAATATAACCTTCATGGTAGGACGACATGAGGAGTTTAACATAAGCATTAACCTTCCGATGTCAGCCGAAGTGGGGGATCTTCATTACATTCAATATTGTCGATCGCATGGTCTCCCTAATCCATGATTGGGGAACTATCTTGGGATTCTTCCCAGTCGTCTTCATCAGGTACCTATGTGGTGCAAGAATATTATAGTTCTTTCGGTCTCTGAGGTTGAATTTGTTGGTCTTTAGAACTGGGATCAGTCCCAACTGAGGTCCAATTGTGCGTATCCCTTTTTGGAGGTACGCAGTGATCAACGTGTACTCAAAGTCATGTGGGACACTGTCGCAGTTTACCATGCCAGTTAAGGGTGAGATGTAGTCTGGAAAGACCAACAGGATCTTCTTTGTGTTAGCCAGATCATCGCGGTGTTTCTTCATTTCTCAGTAGCGTGGACAGAACATCATCTAGTCGATGGGGATGCTTGCAATACAACAATTGATGATGCATGTATTCCTATATACATGAATTTATCAATCATGAGGTCTATAAGAATCTCCTCCATGAAATTCTCTACTGTTCTACGCTCGCACGACATTCAGACTTATACTCAAGGAGATCGGGTAGGCGAACAGAAAGATAGGGTAATAAAATGGACGACGAGGTGTTAGATAGCACAACGCGGTATGAGATCAATTATTTTTTAGCTCGAATATCTCATTTTGAAAAAATTGGTCTCGATGCAACATCCGACAGATTAAATAGGCAATGTCGTAACATATTCTTCCAACGGGTATGAATGGGTCATTCAAGGTGAATCCATCCATTATGGCACGGTCTCAATGGTGCAACGATGATCTTTCCGGTAATAACTGTGTTTCTAGCCATTCTAGAGTGTCATTCTAATGGTTTGGACGCCTCAAACAGTCATATAGCTTCACCGTGGTGAAGTCCCTTTCTGTGTTGTTCTACTATTCTAGCGAAGTTCAAGTGTTGTAAGACTTCCTTCTGCGAAGTCTTTTCTGGAACTTCCTAAAATTTTTCTAACTTTGCTTTCTTCTTACTGAGCTTTCTTTCCTTCTTTCCTGTGATCTGAGTCTCTAGGTTCCTCTTTCCATTTTTATTCTTATCTTCTCTTAGAATAGTAACTTCACACTGCTGAGGGTCTTGCAAAGGTTTTGAGTGTACTACCTCTTCTCTTACTATTTCTGGGGTGAATACATTTCTTTCCTACATGCATAGGTTCTTTAAGAGTTCTTGTGTTCTTTCAACTTCGACAGCTAATTCTATGGTCCTTTGTTGCTTCGACTTATTCTCTTGTTCTTCTATTAGTTGTGCTATTTTCCTATCCATGAAGTCCCTTAATTATTCTGTAGCTTCCTCCTCTACTTTCCTTCGGATTGAATCTTTCTCAATCTAGTTCTTTCCCAACAAAAGTGAAAAATTAGTATTGTCCTCAACAAACTTAATGACTTCAAATTATTCTTCGGTCGATGTTCCATGGGCCATCATAGTTACGTTAGTAACTCTTCCACATAGGGTTATCATATTTCCTTTAAAAAATCCTATCCTTCCCAATGAAGGAATCATAGTAGGATTTCCCAAAATTTCCCAAGTGCTTTCTGGCATAACATTCACATGTGTTTCTTCATCCAGGAAACACTCTATGTTGAAGTCTCCTATTCTTGTTTCTATGCACTAATTCTCTTTTAGGATCTCTGGTAAATTGATGTCTCTGTGGTCATTCAGTGTTTATTTCATATGTAATATATAGTCTCTAATTCTTTTCGGTTCTCTAACATATTCTTAGTCCTTTGACCTTCTTCATAGTTTTTTTGTCTCATGTTCATCTTTTCAACTTTGGAAATCATCCTAGGACAATCCTCAACTTTGTGACCAATATATTTACAACAAAGACAAATAGGACCTATACAAGGGCATTCCTTAGCAAGATGTCTCGGTCTTCTTCAATTATAAAATAGTGTCAATCCTCTCTTTCTTTTAAATGATCCCCAACCCTTCCTGTACTTCGCATTGGGATCACAGTGATGGACCTGCAATCTACAAAAATTATTTCTAGGTTCATGTATCCACTTATTAGTCCAAAAATTCTTTCTATGCATAGGAATAACATATCTTTCACTATCTCTATCAAATTTATTCAGATCAACTCTTTCTTCTAGATGTGCCCTAGTTTTCAGAGTAGAACAAAATCTATCAAACATACCTAGATTCATACTTTCGAAGAAACCTTTACCTCTTATCTTACCTTTACCAGAGCACAAAGCTTTTAGGTCTTACCTCTTTTATTCATATTGGACTTCTCTCTTAGCATAGATCTTTGTAAGTCAAGTAGAATACTGTGCACTATAGCAACAGATCTATGCACAAAGATTTCTCTTTTCTTCAGTTCATAGAAATCATAGTTTCAAGTCCCGACAACGGAACCATTTGTTGGCATAGGGCCAGACCCAGGGTACAAATCTTCAACAATGCACCAACAAAACCCTAACTATCAGCCCTTTCAGCAACACCTGCTAAGTATATGAAGTCTCACCCGAGGTAGAGGCAGGGGGGTTGCAGGACTCAGGTGTCTACAACCTAGCTGGGACATAGATCTGTAATTACAACACTTAAAGGAGAACTTACCTAATCAATATTTGTTAGTTTATAAAACCCATTCACATCACAAACTAAACCCTAAATACAGAACAACGTAGTATGAGAAGATCACACACCTCCAACCGCTTAGAACATAGCATTAACTCAAATCTAGCATTCATTTATCATCAATAGAGCACTAAGCATCCATACATCTAGCTAACATATATAATGATCAATGCACTAAGCAGATAAACAAACAAAAAACATTAACAACATTGCACAAAGCACATCACCATAGGGTATACATGGTTCACCCCAGTGTGGGGCTACGTCCACCAACTTCTTCTTCTTCTTTATTAGTCTTCAAGACTCTTACATTCCTCTTCTCATGTTCAAAAAGACATTGAGCCAACTCCACAAAGGACATAATATCTACGCGCACCTCCCTAGATCCTCCTTCACCAAATTAGGTCAGGGCATAAAGCCTTACACAGCCTATGCATAAAGCCTCTTACAATCACTTGCACTCAGCTATGCAAGTCTTAACATATTCGAGTCGTGCACTAAGCCAATGACCTGTTGCACTAAGACATTTCTAGTATTTCTTAAATCATTTAGATTCCTATTTATACATTTACAAAAAGGCCTAAACATGGGTGAAAACCATGGGCCAACATCCCATACCCGTTACATAAACCCTAAAAGTCCAAAAATCCTGCAAAATGGGCGAGATACTGTGATCTTCACTTCTCCCAAGCGGTTCATCTTCGACCAGCCTGTAGGCTTTTGAAGTCCAAAAAATGGTCAAACACGATCGACATTTCCTCAAAACCTAGTCGAGGGCCAACAACCCCATTGGGGTAAGTTAGTACATCAAATTCTCGGGGTCGTAACTTTTTCATCCGATCTCTATTTTAGGCGTGTTACAGCCCATTGGAAAGGTATTTTCGAGAAATATGAATTATGTCATCAAACTCTGAATTCATCTAGAGTTTCACTATGAAAATCCAAGAAAACATTGTTTAGGGCCCCAAAACAGACATGGAAGTACAAATATGTACTCACATGAAAACCTCCAAAATAATCTAGTTGGAATAGGTGGGCGACCACCAATATCCACCTAGATGTTGTGTATGGCTTCAGGACAACCCCAGAAGTGAAGAACCCATAATTACAAATAAATGTCCTTATTATAGAGAAACATGTTGAACTGAAAACTATCAATATGAGTCAGTTCGAATTTGGAACAGGTGGGTGGCCACCAATATCCACTTGGATTAATCCTTCCCCCTTACGAAGTAATGGTCTCCATTGAATTGAGTGCCCGAAGATAGGGGAAATAATTTTTTGAATATGAATCTTGGTGAGTTGCCTGCCTTGTTGGAGAAGTTGCGATGCTTGGTCTGTGGAAGGTTGTCACTAACCTGTTGCTAGAGAGGTTGAATCTATTCCACCAACCTATCATCTCTGGGATTGATGGGGCATTGTGTAGGCACCATCGTAGGTGAAGAAACAATATCTTCTTTCTCTTCTGCAATATTCTTCTGTTGGATAGAAGGTTTTGAGGTTGTAGTGATTGTAGTGGCCTTTTGTGCATCCATTGAACAAACTATGAAGAGGATGATTTTTTCAGTATGAGATATTACCTTGTGGCACTCTTTTGTTGAACAATATTCAGAACTACCGTTGGTATCCTATAGAGATGACCCCCCAGAGTAATAATGACACTACAAGATCAAGACTAATAAAAAAATGACATTTCGACATATATGGTTGGCCCAAAACAACATCACATACATCAAGAGGTGAAACATCACACACTACCTCATCCTTGAAGGGTTGGATGACATGGGACAGGCGACACTATTGGCTGACACAAAGATCTCGTCCCTGGTGAAGCTAGCCGATGTTATATGGTTGAGGGTGTGCTGTTGTCGAAAACCCTAATTGTTTGACAACCTCAACTGATATGAGGTTTGTATGGTTACCTCTATCAACAATTAAATGCAATGGGGTCCCCTTCACCCACATGTTTTAATGGACGAGGCACTCCCCCTCTTCAAGATCTATTGGTTCATCTCATTGAATTTTTTCAGTCACAACAGTATCAGTGGGGTCTGCGTCGATGATCTCTCTTTTTTCAATATATTTGGATCAAATTTTGAATCTAGGTTCAAATCCTTATCTTTGACGTCAACCACCAATGATTTTTTCGAGTGACATTCATCGGTGTTGTGCTAGGGAATTTTGTGGAAGTCGCACCACATCCTAGTGTCATTCTTTGTCTTTACTTTACCCTTATTTTCCTATGCCTTGGACTAGTTTTCATGAGGCTATTGGTTAGGGTCGTCTTTACCATGCTTTGGTTGTTGTGTATTTGTAGACCCAAACTCCCATTTTTGCTGGTGCCTAAATTTTTGCTTGATTTTGACAACATATCGATAGGAAACTCCCAATGAAGATATGTTTAGGAAATAAATTTTAGTTTGGATGTACTTATGCAAAGCCCCATGATATTTCAGAACCAGATGTCACTCGGAGTATTTGATACCCATATTAGTGCACAAGGTATGGAAAGTATTTGTGAACTTCGACATTGTTTGGCTCTTCTCTTGCGACAGTGTGGTCCATATCATGTACTAGTATTCATAGTTATCAATAGGTTAATATTGTTCCTTGACCGCATCCACAAAAAAATACCAAGTGGTCTCAGCCCCATATATTCCATATTCCTGTATGGAACTTTGCTCCCAATAATTTTCCCACCAATGTTTGATGTGGGGGAGAGCCTTGAGGAGTGTGAAGGTGATCTTTTCCCTGTCAGAAAAATTGTGAATAGAGAAATAACCTTCTAGCATATTTAACCATTTTTCTAAGACATCCATATCTATCTTTCCTTCAAATACGGGAATATCAAAATTAACTTGTACCTTGAAGGGAGAGGTTCCTCCAAAGTGGCGTATTGATGAAGATTTTCTTGTTTCTGTCGACAGGCATTGAAGGATGTGGGAAAAATTCTCCATCATTTCGTCCCTCTATCGCATGAGAGCTTGCTTAAGAAACAAGTTAATAGAATATTATCCTCCATCGCTTTTCTTTTCTTCCACCATAGAGGATTTCTTGGGCGTGCGAGAGAAATTTTCCTCAAGAGAGAAAAGATCAAGAACCAATTTTCTATACTTGGACCTTGTCGAGGACGTGCATTGAAAAACAATCAAGAATATCCTGCTCTGATACCACTTATCCAGATTTTTTTGGAAAAAAATGAAAGCAGAGATATTACAATGAAATACACATAAACAGAGAAATAAAACAAAACATGATTTCTATTTAGGAAATAAATGTACATAGACTATAAAAATATAGTGTGCAAGACTCGCTAGAATGGTGGCACCTTTATCTCTGAGAAGAGATGTGACAACTACGCTCATTTTCAATAATATCATTGCAATGAGGCTCTGAAGGCCTTTTTATGATAAACATGAATTCCAAAACCCTAGACATAAAAAAAACCTAATCCTAGGAGATGAAGCGCAAAACATCATGTGGGCCTCGTTGTGGTAAGTTAGTACATCAACTTCCCGGGGTCGTAACTTTTGAATACTGTCCCCATTTTAGGCGTATGATAGCTCATTGGAAAGGTATTTTTGTGGAATATGCATTATGTCGTCAAACTCTGACGAAGTCTACAATCTGATTATAGCAGGCCAATAAAACATTTTTTAGGGCCCCAAAACTACCCTGGAAGTACAAAAAGATGTAGTAACATGAAAATTTCTAAAATAAGCCAGTTGGAATAGGTAGGTGCTCACAAATATCCACATGTATGATTTGTAGGGATTCAAGATAGTCTCGAAAGTGTAGTACCCACAATTACACAGAAATGTCCCCATTACAAAAATATGTGTTGAACTGAAAACTGTCAAGATGAGCTAGTTGGAATTTGGAATAGGTGGGTGGACACGAATATCCACCTACATCAGGGATTGTTATAGGTATTCTATAATTTAGTATTAATCAACATGGAGCGTACAGAGGGTGTGCACTTGGAAAAAATTCCAAGGCTTCTTTACCTAGAAGGGAGTGTAGGTATAAGGGGATATTGGATCTTATACATTCAAATGTGAGTAGTTCAATGTTAGTATTATCATTGTAGGGATAACCATACTATGTGACATTCATTGATAAATTATCCAGGAAAAACTAGATTTTATTTATAAATACCAAGCATGAAGGCTTCAATTGGTTTTAGGAGTTTAGGGTTGAGGTGCAGAGATAGAAATGGAAGAATATCAAGGTCTTGAATTTTAATAATGTGGGAGAATACAAATCCAATTAATTCAATAATTTATACAAGGAGGTAGGGATAAAGAGGGAGTTCAAAGTCCCATACAACCCTCAACAAAATGGGGTTGTGGAGAGAAAAAATTGGTCCATCATCGGTTTTGCTAGGGCTATGATACATGATCACAAGTTTCCTATGTTTCTTTAAGTATAGGTGTGTAACATGAAAATGTATGTGTAGTACAAGATTCCTCATAGGATATTGGGGGAAAAGAATTCGGAGGAGGAATTCTCAGGCGTGAAGGTAGAAATAGGACATTTGAGGATATTTAGTTGTCCATTCTATATCCATGTTCATGTGCACAAGAGGAGAAATCTGGAGCCTTATGGAGAGAAATGTATATTTGTGGGTTGCAATGAGACCCCAAAGGCTTACATGATATTCATGCCATCATAGGGGAAGAAAATTGTGAGAAGAGATGTTAAGTTCAAGGACAATTTTTCATCTAGGAAATCTCAGGATTCATTAGCAGTGATAGAGGATGAGGAGAAGTGGGTTATGAAGGATGAAAAGTAGTCAAAATATTCTAATTTAGGGAGTCATATGTCATGTGGGTAGGAAGAGGATTTCCTTATAGGGAAAAAAACCCTAACATAACCGTAATACATTTCCCTCATAAAAGAGGGTTTCCTTATAGGGAAAAAACCCCTAACATGACTTCTATCGTCATATCTTCAACATTATAATGAACGGTCCAGATTTACTATGAAATTACAATATACATTTACAAGGAAATGTTTCCTTCAGGGGCCCACTAGCCCCTAAACCCCGTAGGAGGGGAAATTCCCCCCTATACTCCCCTGCATGGAGAAGTGTACCTTCTTTTGAGGTGTAATGTCTTCATGGGGTATAAACACATCTTAAAACAAAGACCTCTGAATCAAGAAGATAATCAGGCTCCATAACCAACAATATCCCACTTAGAGACTGATCTCAACAACTCCATCATTGTTGTATCATTTGGAATATGATCCTTCTTGGACATGGGAAATTTATCATCTTCACCATCATGCTTGAATACCAACTGAAGCTGAGAAGGAACTCATTTTCTCCATGGTTACTCCCTTTGTTAACATGTCTGCAGTATTATGGATAGTGTGTATCTTTTCCAACTTCATATGTCCATATTCCAAGACAGATCGTATGATATGGTACCTGAGTTGTATATGCTTAGTCTTCGAATGTAAAGATGAGTTCTTTTCAATATGAATGGCACTATGACTGTCACACTACAACCTACTATTCTCTTGCTTCTTTCCTAATTCCTCCATAAATCTATGTAACTAAATCATTTCTTCAGTAGCCTTTGTAGCATAAACATACTATGATTTTGTTGTTGAAAGTGCAACAACCTTTCGTAATTTCAAAATACAACTTATTTCTCTTCCACCTATAGTAAAAACATACCCTGTGGTGCTCCTCCTACTATCTTTATCACCTACCATATTCAAATCAACATATACCTGTATAATAGTGTCTGAACCTACAAAACATAATGCATGACTAGTAGTACCTATTAAATACCTAAGAATCCAATTTACTTCCTCCCAATGTTCTTCACCTGGATTTTTCATATACCTGCTCACAACTCCCACTGCATGTGCAATATCTGGTCTTGTGCAAACCATCACATACATGAAGATGCCAACTGTTGGTGAATAAGGGACCATGTACATGTATTCTATCTCCTCATGTATCTTAGGACACATTTCCTTAGTTAATTTTAAATGGTTGGCCAAAGGTTTACTAACTAGTTTTGCATTATGCATTCTAAACCTCTCCAACACCTTCTCTTTGTACTCACCCTGAGACAATGTCAATTTGTGAATTTTCTGATCTCTTGTTAGTCTCATACCAAGGATTTTCTTTGCAACACCCAAATCCTTCATCGCAAATGAAATATCTAATTTATTCTTGAGAACATTTGTATTATGGATATTAGATCCTGCAACAAGCATGTTATCTACATACAATAGCAAGATAATATATCTTCCATTTTCTAGCTTTTTAAAATAAACACAATGATCAGAATGACATCTATTTTAACCTTGTTCTATCATAAACTTCTCAAACCTCAAATACCACTACCTCGGAGCTTTCTTTAGGCCATACAAGCTCTTGTTCAACCTTCATGCCAAATTCTCCGTCCCTTTGACCGCATACCACTGTGGTTGCTGTATATAAATCTCTTCCTCCAAATCCCCATGGAGAAAAGTTGTTTTTACATCTAACTATTCAAGATGCAAATATTTCACTGCCAAAAGACTTAAAATAGTCCTAATTGAATTCATTTTAAGAACAAGAGAAAATATTTCATCAAAATATATACCTTTCTTTCGTGAAAACCCCTTTACAACAAGTCTAGCCTTGTACCACTTTTTTCCTCCATCTTCTTCCTTTGACTTGAAAGCCCATTTATTCTGCAATGTTGTTTTTCCTATAGGAAACTGAACCAAATCCCAAGTCTAGTTATTTACCAAGGAATCCATTTCCTCTTTCATGCCTTTCTCCCACTTCTTTTCAGTGTCTACATGCATTTTGTCTTCATAACATTCTGGTTCACCAGAATCAATTAATAATAAATAATACAATGCAGTAGAGTATCGTTCATGGGGTCTACTTAACCTAGTAGATCTTCT
>JASDQU010752773.1:7574-22055 GCA_032191745.1 Picea mariana | reverse complement strand
AATTCTATGGTAAGACTTATATAATCGCTTGGTTGTTGATGACCATTTCCAAGGATCAATCCACTCATAGTGAATCTTCAATCTTGCAGGTTTCTTCAGTGTTGAACATCTGTCTGAAGAATGGTTATGCTTGCCACAATGCTGGCAAGGATGGAGATCAAAACATTGATTCTCCACATTGTGACCAACTTGATTACAATGTTGGCACTTATCATTCTAATTCTGAACTTGAACAGGTGAAGTTGAAGCTTCTTGAAGGAATCCATCACTTTGGAACTTGATTGGTCTAGAATAATCAGGAATATGAAAGGTAAATTCCTTGTCATATCCAAGTCCTATTCTATTCTTGTTGTAGATGATTTCTTCCCAAGATCTAATGATGGGCTTGGAAAGAGTATTCTGAACCTGTTTCTTTGAAATTTGTGCAAGTGAATTTACTGGATGTTGATGCATCATTGAAATGTTTTCTTCACTGAAATCAAAAGAAAACTCTTGAAATGTAGGTTCATGAATAGATTCAACTTCGTCTGAAACTGATTCTGAAGTTGTATCACTATGTTGTTCCTTCACTGACTGTTGATCAAAAGCATCATCATCATCATCATCATAGAGAGGGTTGTGCTGAACAAAAATTAATTCAGAACACTTCACTAGCTGTTTATTTTTGAGATCATTCAACTCATCATTGAATAGTTGGGATAGAGATTGAAGAAGTCTAACTCTAGCTTGTGTCACTTGCAAACAAGTTAGCACTTATTGCAGAGTTGTTTTGTTCAATATCACTATGTTGTCTTCAGTGGTGTTTATTAGAGTGTTCAGTAACTCTAATAATTCGAGACTTCGAGCCATTTCAAAAACACTAAATGAGGTCTCCTTGTGCAGGTAGATCCCGATTACAATTTGACTCGACAGAAGAAGGATTGCTTGCAACTTGCTCACTTGAATCACTCACTTGAACTTCACACTTGCTTGATTTTGTTTCACGTTCACTTGTACTCACTCACTTTCTTATACTTTCACGCTCACTTGAACTTGTTTCCAGGAAGTTGAGGATGTCGGTTACCACCGAAAATGCATCCAAACTTGTGATTACAATGATTTGAGTTTCAACTACTCATCCTTGTCAATTACGAATCAAAATTACAATGACTCTATGGTGTCGGGCTCAGCGGAGAATGCACTTGAAAATTACAAATTCAACTTCACTAGATTTCATACTTACAAAAAAATAGCTATTTTTAAGTTACAAGTAATGTTTGTTTTGAAGATATTTGTATATGAATGCATTGTTGGAGCTTTAGAGTCCAGTCCACCTTTGATGTGTTGCACCTTTCATTAATGAGTTGCACCTTTCATTAATTGCTTGATTGGCATGAATTTGTTCTTGAAATTCATGTATGTTGCGTTAAATGATGAATTGCAAGTATGATTATGTCAACACTAGACATAATGACATAAATGTTCCATAAAAATATTACCATCACACACAACACAAAGTGTACGTAAGATCCCCTTATTCAATTTCGAGTGGATCTTGGACACAAAATCCAAACAAAATATGATTTTATTATGATATAAGTTTGATATCACGCTTCTTTTCTCCTTCTGTTTACAAAATTTAAGATGGAATGCACATCAAAATTCTTTGTCATCCTTTACAAGAGTTCGATATGAAAATTTATGCCATTAAATAATCCATGACTAATTATCAAGTCTTCCTTATGACTTAATTAAATATCATGGGTAAGCAAAACACAAAATCGCCCACATTCTACAACTTTTACCTTCTCTTAATCCTTAGAAACTTTATTTTTAACAAAAAGCCAAGAGTGTTTTCATATTTTCCCATGTTGTATAGAAAACTTGTCAATCAATCCAAAACAAAAGAATTGCATTACCTTGTTTTTTATTTTGCAGCTGACATGTGCACTTTCCACAAGTGTGTGCCTCTACTTTACTCAAAACTCAGCAACGTACTCGACCCATCTTCAATCAATACCTGCATCATTTAAATTATGTTTTTCTTTTTTTTGTAGATAGCGCCCTTGACCTTCGAATCGTATTCATGGTAACCAGTATTGGAATGGTTCTAAGCCAAAAATGCAAGTGTCAAGTCACTAGATTGAGTCGCAGATCATTCACAATTGCCCATGGATTTGTTGATTGGTGGATTTGATAAACCCACGGAGTATGGAGGGGTGGTTGACAGTTTATACTATGATTAGGATTCAACAATTAAGAGCTAATGTTGGTACAATAGATCTTTTTCTCACCGTTCCATGTGATTTTCCCATTGATCCATGCGATTTAATACCTGTGATTTCTCTTCCAACAAATGTGTGAGGTCAATCTGAGTTGGGCATGGACTCATGGAGTTACTTCTTTGTATGATTTGAGATCAATCCAAATTAATTAGTATCATAGCCTTCTATAGTTCTTAGGGACTGCTACTTCCATGATAGTTTGTTTTCATGGAAAATCTTATTTCAGAACAATGGTGATTCAAATGATCATCATATTGCAATTTCGAGATCCGATCTATTGTGTTGATATGTGCACGTCTCCTTCCAGCTATGCGTACATGTGGTGGAGGTTGTTGTAGATCTGTGATTTTCTAGTCGATGTATCACTGTGATTTTCTCATTATTTCTCAACCAAAGTCTTCTTCAAATCACAGATCATTGTTACTTGATGAATAAATAAATCATTGTCTTGGGCATGGATCAGAGGCAGATTGCATGATTTTTTGATCAAGATTCGTTCACCTTGCCAGCTTGATCTCTGTAATGAAGATGCCCTGGAATTTGACGAAGGTTTCACACACCATTCAGGTTTACACGCAATATATTTTAGGGTAATATCCAACGCAACAATTTTACATTCAACCTCAGTGTGCTCATATTGAAAAAGAGATCGCTAAAAAATCGTGTGGAATTATGGCATTTTAAAAGCATGGGACTGCAACTATGCCATCCATATGATATATGGATCATTATCACGCCTTCATTCTGAGATTCATCGCTATGTAACCCTATGGGACATCCGAAGGAACCCACTCTATATTTGTGCAACAATATTGATCAGAGTCATCTTGGAGACAGACTGCACAAAACCATGCTTGAGATCGCTCATGACCTGCACCCATGGCAGAACTGGATTGCCTCCTCTCACATTTTGGCCTCATATAGTGACATCAATAGCATTGGTTGGGGAATATCTAGTTTAGCGTGGGTTCCTAAGAAACGAGCTATTGGTTTGTATTCTCTCACATACAGCCGAAAACAATAGAGATGGACAACCAAAAAAAATATTTTCCAATACTACAGATCAGAGACACCTGGAAGTTTGCTAATGTGATTGATGTTGATTGTGAACATATATTTATGTTCCATATGAATTGTTACTAATATTGTAACGCAGAGGAGGCAGATGAGATCATGCTTGAGAAGCTAAAATTGCTTTGACATGCCAAGAGTAGCCATCATCCATCAACCTAGATTTTGAATCACCCATGAAAAACTACCATGAAGACAAAATACAGTGCATGATCTACAGTTCCATTCATGAGTACAGATCCACCCAAATCGCAAAATGTTGATGTTAGATCACTTGAATCACTCACTTGTTAGCAAATTGTTGGTGTAGAAGAACTAAAGTACAATATGATTTATACAAACTCAGAAACATCACAAAAAATAGCTTGCAATCCTTATATACTATCAAAACAAGATCGCATTACCATCAAAACAAAGTTGATACATTGATGGCCTTTCTAGAAGTTGAGTAGCTGATAACAAATCTCAAACCTCTTTCATCTATGATGTAGCTTCTGTGTTAATTGCTCCTCTTTGGCTGCATGCTCTCATTGCACCTCATCTTCCATGGTGAAACTATGAGACCCAAAACTACCAAACCCTTAAGACCATAAGAGCTCTGATACCAATTGATAAAACAAAGAAGCTCTGATAATAATTGATAAAACATAAACAAGAACAACAAAATGGCGGAAAAGGCTCACTAGCCAACACTCAATGTATTCACTCCAATGTTACATATTTATAGTACAATGGGTGATGCCACCTCATAGTGAGATTTTCTCTAGATCCTTAAATCATGCATGATGACTAGGATAGGCAATCTTAACTAAATCATTAGTCATCACTTGAGAATATATTACTAATATCCTAAATGAATAATACAAATATAGGTGACAATTTAGACTTAGTGATTGGTAAAGGTGCTAAGCCATAGGCTAACAATAATCAGATTTTGAATCAGGGTTTGGCTCCTTGTCTTTGATATCGACCACCAAAGACTTTTTGAGTGACATTCATCGGTGTTGTGCTAGGGGATATTGTAGAAATCGCACCATTTTCCGGTGTCCTTCTTCGTCTTCCCGTGACCCTTCTTTTCCTGTGGCTTAGACTGGTTTTCTGGAAGCTGTTTGTCAGGGTCATCTTTCTCATACTTTGTTTGTTTCAGATTTGCAGATCAAAACTTCTATTTTTTTTGTGCCTAAATTTCTTCTTGATTTTAAAAACATATCGATACACAGCACCGAGTGATGACATATCCAGAAAATCCATTTCAGTTTGGATGTATCCGTGTAGAGCCCTGCAGTATTTCAAAACCAAATTCCACTCGGAGTCTTTGATACCCAGCTTGGTGTGCAGGGTATGGAAGGTATTAGTTAAATCTGGAACTGCTTGGCCCCTCTCTTGCCGCAGTGTGGTCCATCTCATGTACTGGTCCCCATAGTTTTCAACAGGGTAATACTGTTCTTTTACCGCATCCACAAAAACATCCCAAGTGGTCTCGGCCCCATATATTCCATAATACTTTATGGAACTTTTCTCCCAATAAGTTTCCCACCAATGTTTGACATGGGGGAGAGACTTAAGGAGCGTGAAGGTGATCTTTTCTCTGTCGAAAAAATTGTGAACAAAGAAATAACCTTCATGCAGATCTAACCATTTGTCTAGGGCATCCACATATATCTGAACTTCAAATATGTGAATATCAAAATTAACATGTACCTTGAAAAGATAGGTTCTTCCAAAGTGGTTGTTTTATGAATATGCGCCCATTTCTATCGGAAATATTTGAAGGATGTGGTAAAAATTCTCCATCATTTCGTCCCTTTGTCGTGTGAGAGATTTCTTAAGAAACATATTGATAGAATCGTCTTCTTCGTCATTTTTCTTTTCTTCCACCGTTTCTTAGGCATGTGAGAGCAATTTTATTCAAGAGAGACAAGCTTGAGACCCAACTTGATATACTTAGACCTCATCGGGGAAATGTACTGAGAAAACAATCAAGAGAAACCTTCTCTGATACCACTGATCCGGATTATTTTCAGCACAAAATGAGAGCGGAGATATAATAAAGAAATGCACAGAGATATCATGTATATCCAATAATATAACATAAATGTATCATATATTCAACCATAAACACAGAGATACATTAATACACAATTTGTATCAATCAAAGAAATGTATAGAGACTATAAAAATACAGAGTTAAAGACTCGCTAGAATTCTGGTAGCTTATCACTTAGAAGAGTTGTGACGGCTACTCGCATTCACAAGAAGATGATTACAATGAGACTCTGAATGCCTTTTTACAATAAACAAGAATGTCAAAAACCATAGACATCCAAAAACCTAACCCTAGGAGATGAAGTGCCAAAAGTCATGTGAGGCCCATTTAGGTAAGTCAGTACATCAACTTCCTGGGGTCGTAACGTTTGCATATGACATTTGTTTTAGGCGCACTATATCCCATTGGAAAGGTATCGTGGAGGAGATTAATTTTGTGGGACCAATCATGCCTTCGGCTATCATTGAGAAGATCTGTCCCTAAAAACCTTCATTTAGGCCCTCAAAATGACCTCGGAAGTTAAAACTGCTAAAAATAGTAAATTGCCAAAATTGCCAGAAAACTATTTTGAGTGAGTTGGAAAAGGTGGGTGGCCACTGATATCCAACTGGATCATTTCCCTCGTTCCTCCTCTTTTTTCATATACAAAATCTAAGGGTGAAGGTGCAAACTTAGAAAGAAAGCTTCAAAAAGAAACTTACTAATAGAAGTGTTGATTGCTTTGTTATAATAGTTTTGTATACATATCAAATTTTCATCCGAGGCCTTTGAATGCCCCTAAATGTAACCCCTCAAAAGTTGCACCAAAGTATTGTTGACTAATGCTTTTTCCCATTTTTATATATATGGAATTTTGTAGACCTCTTTATCTTAATGTCCATCTTATCCCACAATGTATTCCAAAAGGAAATGAACAATCTGATGTCCCTCTTTGAGATGATTCTCCTTCATATCCTTAAGTGCACCCAAACCTGTTCAAAGAACAATTGTGTTTCTTCTTCTACCTTGATATTATTTTTACAAGGCATGAGAATGAAAATTTTGCTGACCCTATCAACTACCACAAGTAAATAGTCATGTCCCTTCTTCGTGGTTGGTAAACCACCCACAAAATCCAGGGAAATTATTTCCCAAGGTCTAGTGGGTATCAATAAGGGATGGTATAGACCTTGCTTCCTGTTATTGGGACTGTTGGTACAAAAAAGTATGCATCGTCTTATATACCATGCTACATATTCTTGCATTATGGGCCAATACACATGTTAGTTTCCTATAATATCCTCAAGGGTCAAAGTCTGAATCGAGTGTTTGACATATATTAGGATGTTGGAGAAAATGGTGTTTGAAAGGGTAATGAAGTGGTCCTAGGGATTCTTGTCATCCTATCGAGTGTCAAACTATTAATCAGTGACCTTCATCCATCATTCAAAGCCAAACAATAGAAGAAAATATCAAAAGGAACCTTCCTCCGCAAGTTTGTTGTGCAAGTTCCCTACGCAAGTTTGTTGTGCAAGCTCGTTGTGCAAGTTCTCTATGCAAGTTCGGTGTGCAAGTTTTCTATGCAAGTTATGGAAATGATTGTTTTTGTAGTCAAATTCAAACTTATTTTCTGACGAAATAAAAATGAATATTTGAAAAATTAAAGTGTCTTTTGTCAAGAACGATCATGTTCAAAAACAAATCTCTCAATTTATTCACAAGTGTCATAGTTTGGGATATTCAAAAGGATTTTTTCAACCTATTTTTCAGATATAAATATTTGATGATTTCATGTTTTAGTTATTATCTTTGGGCATCGATCCCAGGAATATGGAGACAAATTTTAGAAAAATGAAAGAGGATTTTGTCAATAGTGAGCCAAATAACAAAAAACTCTCTTTGTTGCTTCACATGTGTCATGGTTTGGAATATCTGCATGTATATTTACATCCTATTTTTGATATTTAAACATTTAATGATTTCCCTTTTTAGTTATTATCTTTGTGCATGGATCCCGAGACACTAGAGAGGAATTTTTTAAAAAGGAAATAGATTTTTCTCAATAACAGCTCAAATAAAAAAAATCTCTCGATTTTGTAACAACTATCATTGTTCAAGAGATATTATGTTATATTTGACCTCCATTTTTCAGAAAATTGATTCCTATTTCCTAGAAGGCAGTTATAAATGTGTAGCTATAATTTTGTAACCAGATCCAACTTTAGGAAGTAGTTGAGCTCAAACTCCTTAGATTGGGGAAGATTATTTTCTATATATATTTTTAATTTTGATTTACTAAAGGTTTTGGAAAAAATGTAGAAGATACATCTCTTTGAGCACTTGTGTAATTTTATGTTTTAATGGAATACCAGTCAAAAGTTCAAAATTACTCTTACCAGAGATTCTTGTGTGGAAGGATTTGAGTTTTGTGTCCTATTTTTATTTATTTATATGTTTTCTCTCATGTTTCTCCATTTGATGTTAAATTTCTTCAGTATTTAGCATCAATTTTCTGATTACAGAATTCATTTGCTATGCTTTGTTTTCATATTTTCTAAATACTTTCATATGTTTTCCTATGAAGTGATTTGGAATTCATCCTGTGACTAATTATCCAAATTCATTTGGTTCTATATTTATGTCCCTCACCCATACTACATCAATTTGAATTACTAAAACCATCTACTATCTTGCCCCTGCTTCCTTGAGAATTCCACCACCAGTCACTAATAGTTCCCATTTCCCTAAATTTCACTCCATTCCCAATGGATTCTTTTTCACCTCTTCCATCAACTATTGAATTTTAATGCTTAGCTCATGCACATTTGGTTTATTTCAATTTATCATGTACTTGAAATATAAACTATGCAACAATACCATACACAAGTGCTACAGTAACCAAGATCATAAGAAGAATAACCATGCACAAGAACACAAGAGTTTATCCTGGGAAACCCCTTCTCAATCAAGGGAAAAAACTCATCAATCATTTTCTATAATGCCAAGAGAAGATCCTCCACGCACCACCAAACCCTAGCACACAAGAGGGTGCTTACTTGACCTAGAAACTTGTGCCCAAGAGAGATGTGCACTTGATCCGTACACGTGTTGTTGAAATTATTAGATGACAAGTGACGTGAGTGAGAACCACAATGGGGATCTACTCCTATATATACAAGACCTGACATGGCAATAGGTGTGTCTATTGGAATAATAGGGCCGTCCTCTNAGATAATATAATTAATCATTACACTATATTAATTATCTTTCACATGGTGGGGTCGACTTGTACCCTTCATAATTAGGGTTACAATTAATCTTACTCTAAGACAATATAACAAGGTATCCACACATTCTCTAGTGATCAACCACTAGGGAGATGTCCACCTGTGCTCAGCCACATGGATGTCTCTGTCAATAGATCACTCAACTAATTCCATAAGAGTGCCATATGGAGAACCATCTCAAGTCGAATAAACTAAGTCCATATGAGTACAAGGCAGGAGACCATATCAAGTTGACTCAACTCAGTCTATAGGAGTATAAGGAAGGATACCACACGTCATCACAACTCAATCTAGAGTTTGACGTACACCCATCACATGGGATCTCTCATAGAGATCATCTCAACTTAGTCTAGAGGAGAATGACCTAGAGAATGTAACACGATGTTGCAATCATCAACACTCCCTCTCAGCAAGGGAAGCATTTCCCACCACACCAAGTCTCTGACGGAAGTACTCTAACTTCATCCTCGCAAGCAATTTGGTGAAGATATCTGCAACCTACTCATGTGTAGAAAGGTACTGCACATGTACTTATTTCCTCTACACCATATCTCTGATATAATGATATTTGATTTCAATGTGTTTCAATTTATTGTGAAACACAAGATTCTTAGAGAGATTCACACAACTATGGTTATCACAATGGACAACGGTGGAATCCATATCATTTCCAAATAAGTCTGTAAGGATCCTGCAAATACACACTTCTTCAGGAACTTCCACACATAACGTTATGTACACTACTTATGTGGTACTCAAAGACACAAAGCTTTGTTTCCTTCTGCACTAGGAAATCGTGGCAGATCCCAAAGTAAAAAAACAACTAGATGTTCTCTTCCAGTCCACTGCACTCCTTTCCCAATCTACATCAGCATATCCCTACAACATCATGTATACACCGGAGGCATATCTCAGTCCATAATCAATTGTTCCTCATAGATATATCAACACATGATTCCCTACTATCCAGTGTGTTTGTCTCGACTGAATCATAAACTGATTGAGTACACTCACTGTATAGCATATATTAGGTCCGATGTTAACCAAATACATCAATGATCCAATCAGTTGTCTGTAAGGATGTGGATCAATGTCACTTGAATTAGTATAAGCCTCATTTGTTTTCTTCAAATTTATCACCATCGGTGTAGGTATGTATTTGCAGTCCATTATTTTGAATTTATCAATATCTCAACTGTATATTTTCCTTGACTCAAGAAAATATTGTCAGTCCTTTGCCATACTTCTAGTCCAAGAAGTAGTGCATCATACCACAGTTCTTCATCTCAAATTTAGAAGCCAATGCACACTTGCATTCAACAATAAGGCTTTCTAAATTGGTGAGGAATAAGTTATCAAATATAGGACCAAAATCAGGCACTCATCACCAACAATGTGATAGTATAGGTTGGGATCAACAAAACTCTTGTTGAAGCCCAAACTCATCAAGTGTCCAACAATCATGCTCAAGGTGCATGCTTTAGTGCATATAGGGATTTCTTCAACCTTTATACATGAAACTCCTTCTCATGCACCATGAATCCATCTGGTTGCTCGATGTAAAATTCTTCTTCAATCTCACCATTGAGAACATCTTGTCTTTACATCCATCATATGTAGTCTCCAACCCATGGATGTAGCTAGGGAAATAACCATATGGATGGAAGTGTATTGAGAAACAAGAGAAAATGTATCCTCATAATCAATTCCCTCCACCTGAGAGAATCCTTTGGCCACAAATATCACTCTGTGCTTCTTGACACTTCCATTAGTTGCATGTTTTATCTTATAGATCCACTTGGAAGTCACTATAGACTTCCCTTTCGATCTCAGAACAATATCACACACATCATTATTCATGATGGATTGATACTCTTCTGTCATGGAATCTTTCCAAACTTGTTGAACTATTGCTTCTCCATGACAAGAAGGCTCAGTATCAATGATGTATCTCATAGCTGAAATGTAGCTCGAAAATATATGTGGTCTCCTGCTCTATTGAAATGTACCTTGAGGACATGCATGGCCCTCTACCTCTTGTAGAGTATGTCGAGCCCAAACATGCCTTTTATTGCCTACTGCAATGTCTCTGGGAACATCAACTAGAGCTACGAGATCAACTGGATCAATAATTATATCCCTCTGAACTGTTGAAGGGGGACAAGGTACTGTCTCTTCATTCTTTTCTCTATCAATATCCATATGATATTCTCTGGATCTTCGAAAGACTATCTGTTCCTCAAAGGTGACATCTCTTCTCACCTCGATCTATTTCTGACCAGGGATGTAGATCTGATATGCCTTCTAAGATTCAATGGACCCCATAAATATACCCTTTCTTCCTGAAGCATCTATCTTGGTCCTCTTCTCGTTGGGTACATGAATGTATACTGGACACCCAAATATCTTGAAGTGTCCAACCTCAGGCTTCACTCTGGTGAAATCTTCTTCATGATTCATATTCTTCAAAATCTAATGAGGAATCATGTTCTGAACACACACTGTTGTCATGGATGCCTCTTCCCACAAAATCATAGGTACATTCTTATCATGTATCATCGCTTTGCTTGCCTCAATAATGGTTTTGTTCTTCCTCTTTGCAACCCCATTATGTTGAGGGTTATAAGGAATGGTGTACTCCCTCTTGATCCCTACCTGAATACAAAAATCACTAAAATACTTGGAGGTGTACTCTCCTCCATTATCTGATCTCAACACCTTGATCCTCCTATCGGTCAGGTTATCAACCTATGATTTAATCTCTTGAAACCTCGCAAGGACTCCATCCTTGGTTTTCAAGAAGTAAATCCATGTGTTTTGAGAATGATCATAGATGAAGATCACATAGTACAAATATCCATTCAAGGAAGAAACATTCATAGGTCCACAAACATCTGTATGTATCAAGTCCAAGATCCCCTTGGATCTACTGTCATTGCTCGAAAAGGACCTCTTGACATTATTTCCAAGAGAACAACCTCTACAAATACCATCACGCTCATTATATATCTATAGAAGACATGTCACCATATTCCCCATAGAAGGAAGGGCTCTATAATGTAAATGAGCAAGTCATCTATGCCATATCTCACTAAAATTGATAGTATCATGTAACAAGGATTGGACTGGTCGAAAAGTCAATATGTACCATTTTGTTTCTCGAACACCAGTCACCCATGCATAATCATGTCTGAGTTTTTAAGCCATGCAATAAATTTTCCTTCAGAGAAGGTAACCTTGTAGCCTTTATCCTCCAAGTAAGAAATAGAGACAAGGTTCCTCTTCATCTGAGGTACATATAGTACCTCACTCAACTGAGGTGGTATGTTAGAATGTAGTTGGAAGGTAGAGGTTCCAATTTCCTTCACAATATATCTAGCATTATCACTAACTACAACATGCATATGATATTATTTCTCTACAAGGTCTGTAAGATGTTCTCTATATCCAGTCATGTGCCTGGACGCACCACTGTCAATCAACCAAATATCACTATCTATAGGAACTGTACCTTAGAGTGTTGATACGAGGAAGAATGCCTCATCTTGTATATATTCACCTCTTTGATCTGGTTCTGTATCAACATCTGTAGTGGATGCATGTTGTCTTCATTTCTTCCTGGTAGGACAATCTCTTGCAATGTGTCCATACTTGTCACATATGAAACACTAAATCTTTGAATTGTCTCTTCTATGTTCATGACCTGAAGCTGGTGAAGTATTCTTGTCTTTGAATGCTTTTTTGAAACTTATTCTATTCCTTCTTCCTTTCAATCAACCTTCTCTTCATTGATGGTTGTGTCTGGTAGAGTCTTTTCTATCAAACTCAATAAGTCATTCTCTCTAGAGTGATTTGAAGTTTTGACTTTTAGGAGATGATGTTGATTGATCCATCAAGCCTAAATTCCACCATAGTTTTATTCATCATGTTTGTATATTCTTCACAAACCCTAATGGCTAGCCTAGGAAACCTAATGGCTAGGTTAGGCTAGTAGCCTTAGGTTTAGTTTGAATTATGAATTCCAAAAATAATCCTTTAGCAGCTCACAAGAACCCTGGTGAGTTGTAAAATCCTTCAAGTAGCTGCAGAAACCCTAGAGGTCAAAATTCTGCAAAAACCCTACAAACCCTAGAGACCAAAAATCAAAACTCCTTCAATTTTTGATCTGAGAGTTGCAGGTGGTGCGTTGTAATAGGCCATACAAAATTTTGAAGAAAATAGACCCAACGTTTTAGGGGAAGGTGCTAAAATTTTCTTGACAAGCAAAATGGAGAGGTTCGTTTTGTCAGTTGCAGCAAGAAGGTGATGGCTAGCCTGGAAAGGGAGTTGTAATAGCTTGTAAAATGGCTCTTCAGGAACTCTCCTCTGATGCCATGTTGAATTTTAATGCTTAGCTCATGCATACGTTATTTATTTAAATTTAGTATGTAATTGAACCATAAACTATGTAGCAATACCATACACAAGTGCTACAGTAACCAATATCACAAGAAGAATAACCATGCACAAGAACACAAGAGTTTATCATGGGAAAACCCTTCTCAATCAAGGGAAAAAACCCAACAATCATTTGCTATAATTCCAATAGAATATCCTCCACACACCACCAAACCCTAGCACCCAAGAGGGTTCTTACTTGATCTAGAAACTTGTGCCCAGGAGAGATGCACACTTCAGTCGTACAAGTGTTGTGAAAAGTATGAGATGACAAGTGAAGTGAGTGAGATCCAAGATGGTGATTTCCTCCTATTTATACAAGACCCGAAACAACAATAGGTGTGTGTATTGGAACAATAGGGACAAACTCTTCAACCAGATAATATAATTAATCATTACACTATATTAATTATCTTTCACATGGTGGGGACAACTTGTACCCTTAACAATTAGAGTTACAACCAATCTTACTCTTAGACAATATAGAAAGGGATCCAAACATACTCTAGTGCTTAGCCACTAGGGACACGTCCACCTGTGCTCACCCACATGGACGTCTCTCTCAAAATATCACTCAACTAAGTCCATAGGAGTGTCATCTGGAGAACCATCTCAAGTCAACTCAACTAAGTTTGTAGGAGTAGAAGGCAGGAGACCATCTCAAGCCGACTCAACTCGGTCTAGAGGAGTACAAGGAAGGATACCACACATAATCACAACTCATTCCAGAGTTTTATGTACACCCATCACATGGGAACACCCAATGCGTGGGATCTCTCAAATAGATCATCTCAAATCAGTCCAGGGGAGAATGACTTGGAGAATGTCACATGATGTTGCAATCATCAACATCAAATGCATCTTAAAAATTTATCTCCATTTCATATCTAGCCAATGAGATTAATATACACTAAGAGAACCCTCTCTGGTTTGGAAAGGCTAGATTCCAAGCCCAAAGTGGTATGTGGTTACCTCCATTGTTTCCCTCCTGCAGCCAAGAGAAATTACGAAGTGATAACATTTTGGCACCATTGTCGAGGAGCGAAGGTGAAATATTCCTTGGGATAAAATGACAAAGATCATATTTAACTTTTGATGGTGAACAGAGGTCAAACAAAAATAAGGTTATACCATTCACCAGGTGACTCCAATCATGCTTCAATCAGATTCAAGGACTCCACTGGGGGACGAGATCCATTGACAGAGACATGGAAGGACATCATGGGAAAACCAAGTATCAACGATTTAGTTTTTTCCAAGAGATCTTATTCCTTTTCATCAGTTACCTCTTGTCCTTTCCTAAAAATGTTAAAAGAATTTGTCTTTACATTTTGTATCCTAATGATGACCAGAAATATGCATTTGTATATCCTTCTTCTAAAGTTGTAAATACATC
>JASDQU010752772.1:24263-35689 GCA_032191745.1 Picea mariana | reverse complement strand
CTCAGTAAAATCAAACAAATCAAGGGTCTAGGTACCAGGTGCATTTAAAAGTGGGTACCATACATAGAAAATAAAGTCTGCACAAGGAGGAAGAGGAGGCCTAAAGCATAAATAAAAGGCTTCAATGTGCAGTCGAAAGTTAAAGTACAATAGAATAGTCAGATCAAAGTGCCTCGGGATGAGTCACAGGTAAGTGTTGGGGGATTATTGTCCCTTGGTTACGGAAGGAAGTGAAGAACAAGGAAGAAAAGGGAAAAAGTGAACTTCGCGAAAGACACAGTGACTGATACTGGGTTGAAGTGAGAAAAAGAGCAGAAAAGATGGAGCGAAGCTCAAGAAAGAAAGATGTTGGATGAGGAGATTGGGGATGATAGATAAGCAAGGAAGAAGGATTGTGGATGACTCAGAAAGAGGAAAAATCCACCATTATGTTCTTTGGAGCACCGTGTGAGAAGGAAGGAAAGACAGGCTAGTGAAGCCCTAAAAATAGGGGTCGAGTTGACCTAGGGTTTTAGACATCTAGGGTTTTGGTATCTAGGGTTTTGGACGCTTAGGTTTCAGCCTAAGTATGTTGGTGTGTGATTGTAATGTATAAATAGAGGTCTAAAGGGCCTAGGTTGGTGTGGTGTTTTGGGTTGGTACTTTGGGTCGATGTGTTTTTATTGTTACTGTTGATATTGAGTAGGTCAGGAGAAGAGTATTGTGAGAGAGAGAAGTGTTAAGTAAAAAAGACTTCTGGTATTGTAAGATCTTCAGTTGGGTGTGAAGACCAACCCTCCAGCTAGGTGTGCAGGGAGGGGAGAGAATCATAGAAGAAGAAGAGAAGATATGSTAGCTTAGAGTGCAAATAAGAACTATATGCTTTACATCAATATAATATAGCACAGTTTTGTGGACGTAGCCCTAGAGAGAGGGTGAACCACATATATTTTGTGTTGTGTATGATTGGTATTTTGTATTTTTCCTTCATTTACTRTTATTTCATTGCTAAGGTAGATCTGATARATGCATGGAGTATATCGAGCTGATAAGTTATGTATGAATGATGTGTTGTTGCTGTGTTACATCCACTTGATATTCCCCTTTGTTGTAGACATATCTGTCCTGCAACCCCCTCATAACTGCTTCTGGTGAGACTGCATCTTCTTTGCGGGTGTTGCCGAAAGGGCTAGTAGTTAGGGCTTGTTGGTGCACTCTTGGAGCTGAACCTTGGTTCTGCCCCTATGCCAACATTTCCATCCTATGGATACATTGCCTCGCTGATAGTTCTGGGATCATCATCAGTAATAGACAAAACAAAATTTGAATGGAAATCAGATGGATTATATATTTCTAGTAGCCTTCTTTATCAAACCAATATCCTCAATACTTGAGTATGAGGAAGTTCTTATTCTTATTCATGCTCTTCTATAGAGTCTGATTCATTATCCTTTAAATCAAACTCTATTTTCTCTGGTTTTCTTTGGTTCTTCTTTACTTGGTAGGACTCCTTGTTTAACAACATCCTTCATTTCTCTAAATACCACATCTCGTCTATACACAACCATATTAGTTTTTGGGTTCCAAAGCTTATAACCTTTGAGCTCATATTTATACCCAATAAAGATACACTTTTCATCCTTCTTATCTAGCTTACTCTTGTTTTCCTTTGGAACATGAATATAAGCCTCACAAGAAAATAACTTGATATGTGTGAGAGAAGATTTCTTACTAGTCCATACCTCTTGTAGAGTCTTGTCATCCATCACTGGTGAGGGTGATCTGTTGACCAAGTAATAAGAAATACCCACTACCTCTGTTGAGAATTTGTTCCCTAACCCGACACCACTGAGCATGCACCTTTATTTTTCCATGAACGTCCTATTAATCCTTTTTGCAACTCCATTCTACTGAGGTGTATATGGAGCAGTCTTCTTCCTTGCTATACTGCACTTCTTACAGATTTCTTCAAATTCATTCTCGTAGAACTCTCTTCCATTATCTGTCCTCAACACTTTAATTTTTTCTCTGTTTGATTCTCAACAAGAGCCTTAAACTCTTTAAACCTGTCAAAGACTTCAAATTTCTTCTTAAAGAAATATGTCCAAGTATTCCTAGAGAATTCATCTATAAATGAGACATAGTACACATATTTTCCCAATGATTGGATCGACACATGTCCAAAAAAATCTCTGTGAACTAGCTATAAAATTCGTTCTGCCCTCATTGCTCTAGAGGGGAATCTTACCCGATTCTACTTCCCATATACACAATGTTCACAGAAATCAAAATCTAGAGAGAATTTAGACATACCTTCAACCATACCTTCAAAGTGTAGTAGTCGAAGATCCGTCTCTCCGATATTCCCCATTCTTTGATGCCACAACATGACCTTTTCTCCAGAGACTGTAGGAATTCTTTCTTCTTCAACTCCAATATCAGGAACAATGGAACGATTACACCCATCACTAATAATGATTCCTTGCAACTTATACAGGGTTACAAACCAAACTCCCTTCAACAACACCATTTCTCCTCGAACCATCGTACAGGGTTCCTTTTCAAATATTGTTTTTACCCCTACATCATCCATTTTTCTTACAAACATCAAATTCCTGGCCAAACCTGGGATGTGAAAAACACCAGGCAGTGTTATAGTCCTTCCATCTATGAGCGTCAACTTGACTTTTACTCTTCCTATGATTTTGGTTGTCGAATCATCACCTAGGAAAAAATTACCTCCATCATACCTTTCATATTCACAGAACCACTCCCTGTGGGGAGTCATATAAAAGGATGCACCTGATTCAACCAACCATGCCTCTTGATCTGCATGTGTTCTTGAAGAAGCCAAGTACATATCCCCTCCTTCTTCCTTGGAGGTCTTTTCTTCTGTAGAAGGATATTCTTCAGATCCATTCTTTTTCTCAACTTTGGATCTACAATGCGTCTTGTAGTGTCATTATTTTCCACATATCCAACATAACTTTACAAACTTTCCGAGATATTTAGATCTAAACTTAGACTTAGATATGCCACTTGAGCACTTATATCTATTTCTTTCCTGGGAGTTTCCTCTTGCAAATAATGTGTCTGTGCTTTGTCCTTCCATGTTCTTCCATCTCATCTCCTTTGAAAACAAGGATGAGACCACTTCATCAAATTTCATGCAATTTTATTACTACCTATGGTTACAACCAGACTATCCCACAAGTCTAGTAAAGAACATAGTAAACTGATACACTTATCTTGATCTGAAATTTTAATCTCAACATATACAAACTGACTTACCATAGTATTGAAGGCGTTCAAATTCTCTGCCACCGAGTCTCCATCTCTCATCCTCAGATTATACAAATTCTTTCTCAGGAATAGTTTATTTACTAGGGACTTAGATTGATACAACTTCCCCAACTTATCCCACAAATCCTTGCCTGTATCTTCCTTTGACACATTCAGTAATAATGAATCTGAGAGACACAGTCAGATTGCGCTCTTCTCCCTTCGATCCAACTTTTTCGAGTCATATGTTGAAGTTCTTGTAGGTGCAGTAACTAGATCCACCATGATCCACTAGTCTATACCCACCAACATATCTTCCATATTGAGCTTCCACAACTCAAAAAAATTCCCATTAAACTTCTCGATCTCCATTTTCTAATTGCTCGCAATTTCTTTTCACCTAAAAAATCAATACCATAGATCTTCCACTGTAACAAGTCTTATCACAGTCCCGAGCCAAACCCTTTACCACAAAGGTGTCCCCTTGAATCCATCAAAGCTCTGATACCAAATGTAAATTTTAACCTTGTACAATATTTACTACAAACATATTTTTAGTAAAAGAACAAAAAGGATACAATGGCAAATACACACATTACAAAAAGATTTTTCCCTTGGAAACCCAAACCGAGAAAACCAACATATTCTATATTCATTCATCATGTTACATTATTTACAATACAATATACATATAGGATCCAACGACATCCAAAACCATAACCCAATGACCTTGATTAGTCAAAAAACGTAATTCCTTAACCAGAAATAGAAAACCATCAATAAAAACCATGTGTCGAAAAATCACCCAATAATGGACATGAAAATCGAGGAAAACATGTGACATGTTTCCCGGTGAAAAAACAAATTCTGGAGCACTCCCCTAAGACTCCCTCATGCACCTGATGCAACACTACTAATCATGCAAAGAATATAACACATACCCAACAATTTCCTGGTCCGATCTATGCACTACCACTTTGCACATAATTGTTGGGCCCTTCGTTTTTTGATTTGAAGCTGTGCAAGGACTACAATCCTAGTTTTGTTTTAACACAAGTTGCACAAGATACAAAATAAGATGGACAGTGGAGCAAGTAAATAAACAAAAACCAGTTGCATAAAGGGAAAATGAAAAACAAGTGAGCCAAAAGCAGTTACAACAGAACAAGAAATCATGTGAGCCCAAAGACAGAAGATCCCACTCAGCCTATATATTAGATGAACATTATTGTAAAAAGGATGTTAATATAGTTGTTATTTTTGGCTATTATTGATAGGTTGGGTTTTGATGTTATTATTCAAATGTTGCTTTTGGGTTTATTTGAGAAAAGGTTCTATAAATGTAATTTGTATACGACTTTGGGTAGATAGATCTCTACAACATGAGTCCAGAGTCAGAAGTCTATAACAGAGTACTAATTTGTATCTCTGAGATTGTATATGATAAGTTGCGATGATAATAGATGAAAAAGAACCCAAAATTTTGAAATATAATGTGTCATTTTGTGTCCATGCTTATGAATTTTATCTTTAGAGTACTTCTTTATTATTGATATGATCAATATGATGTCTTTGTGTATGAATTATTTCACAACTTGAGTATCTTGATGCTAGAATCCCTTCCTCACAACCCATAGGTCGGAAGGCCTACGTCAGCTCAGGATCTTTTCTTCTTCCTCGACCCGAAGAACTGTAACGCTCTTCTATTTCCCTGTCGGAAAATCTGCACCTACGGAACTTTTCGTGCGATCCCCTCTCTGCACTCAGAGGATCGGACTTTGCGACTTCGCGAGGTCAGTGGTCGAGCATTGTACCATCGAGTCCCCGAGACCCGATGACAGTCAGTGCTGACCTTCCCTTCTATTTCAGAACTTTTCTTATCATGATTTCTCCACTCGCGATATCAAACAACTCACTTTACTGACTCCCAACTTTCGATATCCCGAAACCCCGATGCACGTGCGAGTTGACTATTAAATGGTCCTTCACTCCATCAACATTTTGCAGTTCACAATATCGTGAATCCAGATGATATTGTATCAGGACTTCTCGCTATGAAACCTCGATAAGGCATGCCACCTTTCTACCTGCTAACCCTTGTGGCCCACACTGTTCCCTTAGCCGTTGGGATATCGCATTTTGTGATTTCACGATTCCCGTTGCCCAACCTTCGACTCTTCCCATCATGAAATCTCGATAGGCGATTCCGCGAGTGATCCAATGGCCCTGGCTGGCTTGGATCAATGACTCTATCCCTCCTGAGATTTTAACCTCTCGAGAATATGTCGCTGTATCTCCCCTACACCTTTGTGAGATCTAATAGCTCACAGAGTTTCACGAAATCTCCTTAGAGAATTTTGTCCGTCCGTCCTTCCTTGGTGATCCCTGTGAAGGACCAAGTGTTCCCCCATGGAAACTTGTCTATCTGCGCGCAAACTTGCAACGCCTTCTAACCACTCTATGGCACAAGCTCCTGTGCTACTCTTTGACGGTTTCTCAAAGGTCTTATACCTCCTGATCTCTACCAACTCTAAATCCTTCAGAGAATCTTGCACGCACTCCTTGCGGCATACATTCAACCCCTTCCAAGTGTTGAATCTTCGACTCTGCACACACCTGCAGTAGCATTCTTTCAACCCTTGCTCAGGTTCGCAACCCTGAACTTCACTCGGCCTGCGCACTCCTTGCACGGCTCCTGAGCCCAACTGCACCTTTGGGTGAATGAGAAAAAAAGATAAACTACCTGATCCCCTTATCAACACAATCCTTGCAGACACTTCAACTGCACTCGTTGCAGGAACTCTAGCTCAGATAGAGAAACAATTGAAACTCATTCCTTCTTCCCTTCAGACTTCAAACTCAAACATGAAATCATATACACAACATACAAAGCAAATGTATAACAGGAAGCAAACATTCATGAGCATATCATTCAGCATCAATACACAGGGAACAACATAAAACCATGAATTTGAATCAATCTCTTCTTATTAATCCAAATATATGTACATGGGTGTTCTTACACAGCTCTCTGCATGCTCTTGCTCCAATGCTTCTAACTCTAATCATGATACAATGCACAATGAGGGTGTCTATATCCCGTTTCCCTCTTGCGCTCTCAAACAGTCTAATCTAGAATTAAATTCTATCTACCTGCATTAACTATCTTAAATGCCTCCTACCTACTAAGGACGAGAGCTAAAGGCTCAAGGTCCGATTACATTATACAAGTGCGCCTCATCTTAATGACTTCATTGAAGATCACGCAATAACTTCAAGGTATTTTCAAAAATTGTGCTGGCGCTTGTCCTGCTGTCCTCCGCTTCCGCGCTAACTCGCATGATGCGGGAGAGGCTCCTGTATCATACTCCCTCGCTTGAAAAATTTCATGGGATCCTATCCATGAGCTCCTTCATGGTCTGTCCATGCTTCTGTATCTCTGCCTCGGTCTCCCAGCTGACATCTTCAACTGGATGGTTCTTCCATTTGACCAGATACTCAAAGTATTGTTTTCACCTGGTCCTCTTGCTCACTCTCTTGTCCAGTATGCACTCCATCTGTGGCTTATCTACAACTGGCATCTGCTTTGTCCACTAGATCACTGGATACTCATCTCCAGTCTCTATTTCCTAAGCTTTATATGAGTACAAATCTGAGATATTGAATGTCGGAGAGATTTCGATCCCATCGGGTAATTCAATCTCATAAGCATTCGTCCCAAATTTCTTCAAGACCCTACATAGCCCGATTTTCTTCATCTTCAACTTATTGTATGTTCCCCTTGGGAACCTCTCTTTCCTTAAATGTTTCAGAATCAAGTCACCAACTTCGAACTGAAGTTGTCTCCTATGCTGATCTGCTCTACGCTTGTACTCCTGGCTCGAATTCTATAGTCATTCCTTCACCTGACTGTGAAGTTCCTTCATTGCCTCTGCAAATTCTTCTGCACTAGCACTCCTAGTCGCAGTCTGTTCTGAATCCCTTAACTCAGAAATTCCTCTTGGCTGCGTGCCATAAACAACCTAAAATGGACTTTGTCCTGTGCTTCTGTTGACCGAGTCATTATAAGAAAATTCTACCTGTGGTAATATGTGGTCCCACTAGCTATGGTGTTCTGTCACCAAGCTTCTTAGCAAGTCTCCCAGACTTCTTTTGACCACTTCTGTCTGTCCATCCATCTGAGGATGATAATCCAAACTAAATTCCAAGTTAGTTCCTAGCTTCTTCCATAAGGTCCTCCAAAAATTCCCTATGAACTTTGTATCTCGATCCGAAACTATACTTTTCGGCAACCCATGAAGTCGAATGACCTCTTTGAAAAACAGGTTCGCAATGTGAGTTGCATCACTGGTTTTCTGACATGGAATGAAGTGTGCCATTTTGGAAAATATATCCACCACCACAAAGATTGAATCACAACCTCTTTGTGTTCTTGGCAACCCCAATACAAAATCCATGGTAATTGCATCCCACGGCCTCTCTGGTATGGGCAATGGTTGATAAAATCCTGCATTCTGTCTCCTTCCCTTTGAATGCTGGAAAATTCTGCACCTGTCTACAAATCTCTTGACGTCCACTTGCATTCCTGGAAAAAAATATGAGTCGTTCAACTTCACGAATGTCTTGTCTTGACCAAAGTGTCCTGCTAATCCTCCACTATGTTTTTCCTTCAGCAAGTTCTCCCTCATGGAGAATTTCGGAATACACAACTGATTACCTCTGAACAATAATCCTTCTTGGATCATATACTCCATCCATTGGCTTCTGTCTCTGAGAATTCGATTCTCAGCTGCTTCATACACTTCCTTCAAATCTAGATCATCAACGTACATGTTCCTGGGATCATCAAAACCCAGCATTTTGACTTTGAACTCCTGCAACAACAAACACTTCCTACTCAAAGCATCAGCCACTTTGTTAGTAGTACCAAAAATATGTTTAATCACAAAAGTGAAATTCTGCATATACTCAACCCATTTGACATGTTTCTGATTCAACTTCTCCTGTTGAGTCACAAACTGCAATGCATGATTGTCACTATATAAGACAAACTCTTTCGGGATCAAGTGATGTCTCCATTTCTTTAATGCCTGGATGATAGCATAAAACTCCTTATCATACATGGAGTATTTCACCTTCGCCTCATTCAGCTTCTCACTGAAATACGCTATCAACCTGTCTTCCTGACTCAAGACTGCCCCTATTGCAAATCCACTTGCATCGCATTTCACCTAAAATGTCTTCTGGAAATCCGACAACACCAAAACTGGTTGTTCCGTGATCTTCCTGTTCAACATATTGAATCTCTTTTTAGCCTATTCAGTCCAGTGGAAAGATTTGTGTCTTTTCTTCACTGTATCCATCATTGCTACGCTAATTCCATTGAAATTCCTGATGAATTTTCAGTAGAAACTAGCCAATCCGTGAAAACTTTTCACCTCAAAAACATTCTTCAGTGATTTCCAATCCTTAATCACATCCACCTTATCTGGATCCATCCTCAACTCATTTGCCGAAATAACAAACCCCAAGTAAATGAGCTCTGTCTTCATGAATGAGGATTTCTTCATGTTGATCAACAACTTCTCCTACTGTAATTTCTACATCACTGTAGCCAAATGCTTCAGATGCTCTGCTACTGTCTTACTGTAAACCAATATGTCATCCAAATACACAATGACAAATTTTACGATGAACTCCCTCAAGACTTCATTTATCAACCTCATGAAGGTACTCGATGCATTTGTTAATCCAAATGGCATAACAATCCATTCATACAACCCTTCGTTGGTTTTTAATGTTGTCTTCCATTCGTCACCTTCTCTCATGTGGATTTGGTGATAATCGCTTTTCAAATCAATCTTTGAAAAATACTTTTCTCCACTCAAGCAATCCATCAAATCATCCATTCTCGGCAATAGAAATTTGTACCTGATGGTTATCTTATTGATCACCCTCGAGTCAGTACACATCCTCCAGCCTCCGTCTTTCTTCGGACTGAGTACTGTTGTAAAAACACACAGACTCAAGCTTTCCCTGACCAAACCTTTGTCTAATAACTCCTGGACTTGCCTTTTAACCTCTTCATTATATTGCGGCATCAATCTGTACGCGACTTTGTTTGGAAAACTAACCCCTGGTATGAGATCAATATGGTGACTCACACTTCTGATCGGTGGCAATGAAATAGGTAATTTGTCCACTGCGATGTCAGCGAACTCTTCCAGTAGTTCCTGAACTTCCTCTGGTAAATCATCCACTCTCGTTCTAGTCAAAAAAATCTTAGGCTTTCTGACCACAATAAACTGTGGATCCTCCTTCTTCTTAACCTCTGTAAGAAGTTCCTTCCCACTCATGAGAAGTACTGTGTTGCTTACTTTCGACTTCACCTCCTTATCCTTAATTGGAAGCAACATGTGTGTCCTCCCATTCTTCTCTAGGGTGTATGTGTTCATTCTCCCATCATGAATCACATTCTTGTCATATTTCCATGGTCTACCTAGCAATAGATGACAAACATCCATAGGAATGACATCACATAATATCTTATCATTATATCCTCCTATCTTAAATTCAACTAAACATTGTTTAGTGACAGTTACCTGGTGTCCCTTCTATAGCCACAAAACTTTGTATGGGCTTGGATGATCAGTCGTCTCCAGCTCCAGCTTCTCTACCATCTCTGTAGATACAAGATAATCTGTGCTACCACTGTCTACAATGACCTTGCATACCCTATCCTTGGTCTTTAAAGTAGTCCTAAAAAGTATGGTCCTTTGGACTGAACTTTCCACCTCCTTCTCGGGTGTCAAAAGGACTTTTCGCATCATCAACGATCTTCCTCCTTCAGTGTCTTCTGCCTCAACATCCTGCCTCTATGCTTCGGCGATGTGAGCTTCTACTATGTCCTTATTTTTATCTAGAAACTCATAAGACTTGTGCCCATTCTTTCCACACATGAAGCATGTGATTACTCCACCTCTTCCTCTTCCTCTACCTCTAGTACGAGGAAAAGTGTTGTTGTTAGCATAATCTCCTCTCTGCTCATTATTTCACCCTCGCTGTGAAGTTCCACCTCTCTCTGTCCATGTCTGGGGTTTCTTCCAGTCTTCCTTGGGCTTCTGGTTTCTATCCTGGGCAAATGATTTGCCTCTTGTCTGACTTCTACCTTTGCCTCTCTGACCTTACTTTCGGCTCAACTTCTCCTCTGCTTTCAGAGCCATATGATAAGAATCTTCCACCATTTGGATGTTTACCATGCTCATCTCATCCTGGATATCATATCTCAATCCATTCATATATCTGGCAACCTTTTCATCATCGCTCTCCCGATGACCTGCCCTGATGTTCAGTTTATAGAATTCCTCAGTTTATTCCTTCACTGTCATCAGCTTCTGTCTCAGGTTCTGCATCCTCCTGAACAGATTAATTTGATAGTCCCTCGGGATGAATTTCTCTTTCATCTTCGCGATCATCCTGTCCCAGCTTTTGATCTTCTAGTTTCCCTTGCAGCGTCTGTTAGCTTGTTGTTCATCCTACCACAATGTTGCATGTCCTTTTAATCTTGTGACAGCATGCTTGACCTTCTTGTCTTCTTCGACGTCTTCATAGTCGAAGTACGTGTCCAGAGCTCTAATCCAGTCTAGAAGCTCCTCTGCATCCAAGTTTCCCTCTTAAACTAGAATGTCCATCTTTGCTCTTGCACCCATCCTGGAAATATCTTTGATCAAACGCTCATTTGATGCATCTTCAAATGCAACTTCTTCTTCATGTTCAGCCTCAGCTTCACTCTCGGAATCACTCAGATCCCCTACAATGACTGTGCATCTTTGTGCTGCCTCCATGTCTTCGAGCCTAGCTCATAGATCATGCATCTGTCTCTCCATGAATGGATCAATCATATGCCTGCCTCTTCTTCTTGGCATTTCCCTATCCTCTGGATCGAGTGATTGTCTATCTCTCCTTGGCGGCATGGTGAAGTCTCTCCCTTCTATGCTATAGAAAGCAAAGAGTCTTTCTGTGATCTGATACCACTTGATGCCAGACGCCCTTCCTCACAACTCGCAGGTCGGAAGGCCTACACCATCTCAGGATATTTTCTTCTTCCTCGGCCCGAAGAACTGTAACGCTCTTCTATTTCCCTGTCGGGAAATCTGCACCCAAAG